>PVJN01057825.1:0-12331 GCA_004026805.1 Lasiurus borealis | reverse complement strand
TGCCCAGTCCTGCCTCACTGCGCTCCTCCTGCCTCATTGTGCTCTTCCTCCCTCACTGTGCTCCTCCTCCCTCACTGTGCCCCTCCTCCCTCATTATGCTCTTCCTCCCTCACTGTGCCCCTCTTCCCTCACTGTGTCCCTCTTCCCTTACTGTGCCCCTCCTCCCTCAATGTGCCCCTCCTCCCTCACTGTGCTCCTCCTGCTGGCTATGCTCCTCCTGCTTAGTTGTGCTCCAGCCTGTCTGGCTCTCTTGCTTTTCCAGCACCATGCCAAGTTGTTTCCACCTCGGGACTTCATATTTGCTGTTCCTTCTGCACAAAATGCCATTCTCCTCATCAAATCGGGTCCACCTGCTCATTCCTTTCCCAACCATTCACTTCCTCCAAGAAACCTACCCCAGCCAGCCAGCCCCAATTTGCCCCAGTCTCTGTCCTATCACCCTGTTTTATTTTCACTGTAGCACTTAGCAGTAAGTGACAGCTCCTTGTTTAATATTTGTCTCTCCCTCTCTCTTTCACTGCCAGTTCCTGACGCCCACCTGGCACACAGTGACTATGGGTTTAATTACTCCGTTAAAGGTGACAGCCTGGCTACCCCTATGGCACAGCACACCTTTTCTGGCATATTGGATTTGATCAAAGAGCTCTGGCACCCGGTAGCTTCAGGAAAACACTTCCCTTCCAGTGAAGAATAACAGAAAGAAGGCTTTCAGCTTTCTAGAAAACTCAGCTGGTTTGTTACAGCATTCCAAAATATATCCCTTGGACTTAAAGGTGTCTCATAGCATTACTGTGACCAACATAATAACAACCAGAGAAGCCAGCAGCTTTGGCTCACAAACTCACTCTGACTGGTTCACCCTGAGCCAGCATGTGCAATCAAAGCTCTCGACTTTGAAATGCAGTCAAGTAACCTGAAGAATTGTGGATCTTACTTCTCCATTTCTCCCCCCGCCCCCACCCCATATTCTAGTTTGTCAAATTGCTGTAGCTTTCTCCCTCCCATCCCTGGAAGGGACTCAATCCATCAATCATTTGCCCAAACTAACAGATGCGGCTGCTGATTGCAGAGGGAGAACCAGAGCAGGACCACCCCAGAACGGAGTCAGCTTTCTGGGGCATTTCGCAGGGAAACGATTGCTCGCTAAAGCATGAAAAATGAACAGCCTCGACATTCTAACAGCTTCTTCCTTGTGCCCCAGTCAAGTCACTGATGTGTTGAATTGGATACGCTGACTGCCAACTGCTAAACTGAAGAAGTCAGAAGCCACTTGGCAGCACCTTCCCGAGCCACGAAAACTTCCTGCTCAGGACCCCCACATTATTGGCACCATCCCTGAGGCCTCAACCTTCTACCACTGGCCTCCCACACGTAACCACAATCCCCTCTCCCTCTCTGTTTCCAGCCCCTGCCTCCATCTACAAGAGAGCCTCTCAGCCTTTACCTGCACTGTTAAGGCTCCAGACTCATCCACCTTACACAATCTGCTAGATAGTTTTTTCTAAAACCAAGTTCCCAGCATGCTCTTGCCAGCTCAGCACTGGGGACTCCTGGTGTCCTTTTTACTGTCGCATTTAAAGTTCCTCAGAACCTTTGCAGCCTCTACTCATCCTTCAAGTCATCTCCATAAAGTCTTCTTTGATACGTCTAGTGGTAGGAAGTGCTGCCCCTCTAAACTTTCATAAATGCCTCTATTCTTTTGTCTCAGTCCTCCATACTTTTCCCCTGACTTATTGGTACCTATGGCTTATCTCCTCCACTTGGTTGCTCACCTTTGTCTCCTCCATATAGCCTGTGCCCTGCCATACCTACTAGGAAGTGGATGCTATCAACACATCCAACTTGCCTGGCCTGCTCCTCCCTTCCTTACAAGACTGTCTCTGGCTAGGAAATGGGTTAATTATTTTAAAGGGGTTAAATGAACACTCTAGGCTAGTGGTTGGCAAACTGCAGCTCATGAGCCACACGCAGCTCTTTGACCCCTTGAGTGTGGCTCTTCCACAAAATACCATGTGCAAGTGCACATGTATAGTGTGATTGAAACTTCGCGGCCCATGTGCAGAAGTTGGTTTTCTGCTCTCAAAAGAAATTTCAATCGTTGTACTTGTTGATATTTGGCTCTGTTGACTAATGAGTTTGCCGACCACTGCTCTAGACCAATCAGGTAGCTGTATCCTTTATACATTGTAAGGCTTCTATGAAACATCTATTTCATTTTTACTGGATGTTATTCTTTTCATAGTACTTTTAGCTTTCTAAGGTGTTTTCACATCTGTTATGGCATTGTATATGCATAATAATTCTTCTAAGATGCGTGTAACAGTGTTTTGAATAATTGTAAATAAAATTTCTAAATAAATAACTACATACTAAATGTCACTTAAGTGCCAGGCATTGTGCTAAATACTAGGCTTATAATTAGACCAACAAGTATTGGAGCAATTTTCATATCTTGTGGCTTCTCTAATGTGTGTGGGTATATGTTTCCATAGGGGTACATAGGAGGAACCCCCTTTCCCAGAGGAAGTGAAAACTCTAACTTCCAGTCTTGAAAGAAAGGAAGGAGCCAGCCAGGCAAGTTGAAGTTGGCACTGCAGAAAAATAAAAAACACATCCGAGGCCCAGAGGTAAGAGAACCTGGATTATTGGAACAATTGCAATTAATTTTTTATCACTAGAGAATCAAAGGTAGAATGGAAATGGAGAGTAACTGCTATTATTTTTAGGGCAGTTATTATTGTTAAAAATTTTTTTTCTCCCATGTTACTCTGTCTCCAGAGTAAGGATTTAGCTCTCTTTCATCCCCTGCCCCACCACACATATTCTCCCTTTCCATCCTCTCATTCTCCAAATATGGTTATGTTGTGATTTTGCTTAGATTGATATTCAGTCTTTACTCATGAATTAGAGCTACACTCACTGCCTGAAGGAGATTATTACTGGTAATTCATAAACATGTGTGAAAGAATAAAAACACTTATTGTATATGCCTTTGTGAGCTTATGGTTGCTCATTATGCAGCAAAATTTGGCTGAGACAACATGTCCGAAATGACCTTATTCTATCCCCACATTTTACTGATAATTTGGCAGGATATGATAGTGTCAGTTGGAAGTGAATTTCAGAATTTGAAAGCATTACTTCATTGCCTTCTGTCAATATTTGAGTAATCCAAAGCCATTATGATTTCTGATCCTTTATGTTTGATTGTTTTTAGTGATATCTTAATTTTTTCCCACTGTTCTAAAAGTTTACAATTATGTGACCTGGTGTTGATTTATTTTCACATTTATTATGCCAAGCATTCAGGAGCTCATGATACATTATTTCACTGCTAAGTATTTCCCCTTTGTTTTTCTCTCTAGAAAATCCATTATTAAGATAGAATACTTCCTGAACTGACTGGTTCCCTAAATATATATATATTTTCTGGTGTATAAGACGACTGGATGTATAAGACGACCCCCAGCTTTTCCAGTTAAAATATAGAGTTTGGGATATACTCGCCTTATAAGACAACACCCTGGCATATAAGACAACCCCCGATTTTTTAGAGGATTTTCCTGGGTTAAAAAGTTGTCTTATATGCCAGGAAATATGGTATGTATGTATGTATGTATGTATGTATACACACACACACACACACACACACACACACACACACACACACTCACACACACATACACATTCCTCGGGTTACATCAGATTTGACATACATTGTGAGATGGTTACATCACCATCTCCCATTTATAAAAAAAGTTT
Organism: Lasiurus borealis; assembly: GCA_004026805.1. NCBI lineage: Eukaryota > Metazoa > Chordata > Mammalia > Chiroptera > Vespertilionidae > Lasiurus > Lasiurus borealis. The sequence continues at coordinate 8,569 of PVJN01057825.1, read as the reverse complement.
CATCATTTTGACATATGTACATATGTGCTTTATGTATTTTATTATTCATTTACCACAAGTAAAGGTCAGGAATTATTATCTTTCTTTTAAATTTTTTTTTACTGTTTCACTTCATTACTGCTATATGTGCTCCATGTGAGTGACAAAGGTGCTTATGAAGGTGGGTTCCGACTTATGGTGAAAATTGTGTTACTTAGAGTCATAGGAACAGATCTCCGATGTAACCCAACGACCTACTGTGTGTGTGTGTGTGTGTGTGTGTGTGTGTGTGTGTACATATGTGTGTGTGTCCTTTTGTCTATATATTTGATTTTTTTACTCTATTTTTAGGGAAGACTTCCCCAATTTTATACCTATTTCTTCTACTTTTTTATTTCTGCAATCATATTTCAAAAAATTTAATAGTTCTTATTCTCTGAATTTTCCTTTTAAAATAGCATTGTGCTCTTGATTCATGAATACAATATCTTTTCTTGTTTCTTTAAGAATATTCATAGTCACTTTTTAAAACTTCTCCCCTTCCACAAACTATTTTCTCCAAGTTAATTTTTTTCCTGTCTATGTGTTTTCATTTATATTTTTCAGGGTAGAAGATATGCTCAGGGGAGAGCAATCCTTGCTTGTCTACCTATTCTGAAGAATGAAAAACTAATAGCAATGGGAAAATTCAAGCCCTGAGGTGGGATACATTCACCGTTGTTCATCAAACGGTGGTCTGGCTGGGACATTTATTTGTGGGATATTTGATGTCAATATCTGTAGATTTTTCTTCTTGCACTGGACAAATTCTCCAGAGAACCTTCCAGTTTCCTCCTAGAATTTCAGCATCCAATATGTACTTAATAATTAATTTATTTTCACTGCAGTATTCCCATTCCTAAACTTTGCTTAATATCACAGTAGCAAACAGTCTATTGTTTTATAGTAACTGTTAGGAAAGTTGTTATTACCCTCAAATTTACAATGTGAAAACTGAGACTCAAAGAAGAGAGGTGTCTTATAAAAGTGACTTAGTATTTTTCATCAATTTTGGAAATTTTTCAGTTAGTGGTTCTTCAGATATTGCTTCTGCCCAATTCACTCTCAATTCTCCTTTGGATACTCCAATTATATACATGTTATGGACTTTTAAATTATGTCTTTCTGTACTTTCTATCGTTTTTCTCTTGATTCAATAAAGATAAGTAACATTTATTAGTATAGACAGGTAATATTCCAGGTGCTTTGAAGTTAACCACACTACAACCCAAAGAGATAGGTTGTGTTAACACTTTGCTTTATATATGAAGAAATAGAGGCTCAAAGGAGTAACTTGCCCAAGGTTATAGGTTAGACAAATAGAAGATGTTGGCATTAGTACGTATTCTACATCTAGTCCTTTTGCTAGAACTTTTGTATAGACCAACCAACCACTTTTAAGATTTCTCTTAATCTTATCAACTTTGAGAGCCAAGTCAGAGGAGGTATAAATACCTCATTTTGACATCCCTAGAAATTAAGGTTCTAAAATGCACTATGGTTTGTTCACAGCCATTCATCCCATTTCCTGGCCTATACAACTCCTCAGCAGCCTCTGCTCTCCTGTCTGTGGTTTGTGAGGAGAAGTCCGGGCTTCTTCCCCAGTGGTAAGAAGAGAAGCCTTCCTTCAAGGCAGGTACCCAAAGAGTGTAGAAGCAAGAAACACTCTAGAATATTTTTAATTAATGATCATGGTGGAATTAACGCTTTATATTTGGATAATAATTTTAATTCTTTTCAGTGTACATCTATATCTAATATCATGTCTGCTCCTCACAATGTCCCTAGATGGTGGCTATGGAAAATAGACTTTTTAACCCATTTGGTTATACTGGAAACTGAGACATATGTTTCATTACTTGCTGAATGAGTTTTATCTTTTAGTTAGGGGAGGCAGATAATAAAGAAACAAAAATTTTTTTTAGTTTTATTTTTAATGTAGGACAAGGGGAATAAAGAAGGCTAAGAGAGGAGAAGGAAATCCTATTTTGTATAGAGCAATTAACAAAGATCTCTCTAACACCTGGGTAGAGATAGGAAGAGAAGAAGGAAATGAGCCTTTAGGCATTTTGGGGGAAGGGTTTTCCAACTAAAGAAAATGGCAAGTACAAAGATCCTGAGGCAGGTACCCACATGGGGTGTTTGAGGAGCAGTAAGAAAGCCAATATGGCTGCAGCATAGTGACAGATATGGGGAGGAAAGGTAGCAGACTTTTGGAGTGTTTTGGCTTTTAAACAGACTGAAAGAGGAGCAAAAGAGTAAGATGATCTGTCTCACACTGTAAAATGATGACTATAGTTGTGTTGGTGAAGAGAAAGCTAGCAAGGGCAGAAGCAAGATCAGCAGAGGCTATTTCAATAGATCAGGCAAGAGATGATGGTGGCTTGGACCAGGAAGAGATGGGGAGAAAAGGCAGAGTCTAGATTTGTTTCAATATGACTTGCTGGTTGTTGGAGTGGTAATGTGAGAGATAAAAGCAGCAGTGAGGGTGTCATTGGAATCTGGGGGAGTCCAGGAGAAATGTCTGGATGTATACATTTACAAGCCTTTAGCATAGAGAGATATTTAAATTCATGGTCATGTGTGAGGTCTACAATGAAATTAACCCAAGGGCAAGAAGAGTCAGGGCCTTGAGGGTTTAGCAATAAGAGGTAAGGCAGATTCAGAAAGGGAGATGGAGGAGAAGATGCCAGAACAGAAGCCAAGTCCTGGATGCCAAGTAAAGGGAGTGTCTCAGGGAGAGCAGTGTGGCCGGCTGAGCCAGGGCTGCTGAGAGGCCAAGAACTGACCATAGATAGAGATCATCTAGTGACCTTGACTTGGACTATTTGTGAAGCTGTGGGGATGGAAATCTAACCAATCAGAGTGAATTCAGGAATCAATGGCAAGTGAGTGAACAGAGACTACACTTTGGAAGGTTCAAGAGGAGAAGGACAATGAGTTAGAAGTTCGAGGGGTCAGGGCATGAACAAAGCTGTTTCTTGTTTTCTAGAATGAGAGCTGTCTTTGTATGTTTGTATCCTAATGGGAATGACACAGTGGAGAGGGATAAGATGATGAAAATTTTACATGCTCTTTACTTTAAGCCTCAAAATGCTCAATGAGGTAGGCACAATTTCTATTTTATAAGTAAGGATGGTGCGTGAGTGAATTTAGAGATAACATGCTAAATGGTGCAGTTGGGTTTAAACCCAGGTCGGTTGGACCCCAACATGAGCTCTTTCCCCCGTCCTATGTGGGAAATGGGACATGGACATTGGTTTCCTTAGATTCCAAAACTAACTAATCAGTGTCGGGCCATGATATGGAATGGACCAAAGGGATTGAGGGTGATAGGTCTCAATAGGCCTTGATGCTCTGGAACTCAGGAGAGCCACCCAGGCTAGAAGACAGATTCTAGTATGATCTGACTATGATGTGCTGAAGGCCAAGTGTGGGGATAACTGGCCCCCTGGGGAGGAGAAAGCTATTGTGTAGTCTGGCTCCTGGTGATCCCAGGTGATTCCAGAGCAGACAGCTACAGTGAAAGCCCCCAACCTAGAAAATATAGACCAAGTCTTCTACAACTCTGAAATTTTAATAGCAGAGGAGAACCCTTTTTTGTGATAGATGGGGTGATTGGAATACTGTGTATGCTGTGGGGGAGGAGTTGCAACCAAGGCAAAGACTGCAGATTCAGGTTTCTCTAATTCAAAGTCTTGCTTGAACTTAGCCATGCAGACATGGCGAGCAGCAGTAGTTATATTTTATTTTTTTATGTTAGTCCCTTCCTCTCTCTTTATGGGAAGTTTATGGAGTGATAGAGAGTGGGGAAAGCAAATGAGATACAGACAGAGACTTTGAAATTAATCATCTTGTTTTTATCTTGGTGAAAGTTGTGGTCTGGACATGTGAGCAATCTAACAGCCACTTTCAGCTTTGATTGACAATTCTTTTTCATTTCTGCGAAAGAATTTAGATTTGCTCATTTTGGAAAGGTTGATAGGAGGTGGGTGGGACTGTGGCTCTTTGATTCATGATTAAACCTAATATTTTTCTTGACTGCAAGAGAGTTATCTTTATTGATTCTGGAAAGATGAAAACAAAGAAATCTGACCTAAAAGCATGAAAAGTAAAACAAACGTTTTGAAAAATAGAACACGGGACAGTCTTTTGGAGTAGGAAACTCAGGAATAAATATTTCACCCTCCAAAAACTCAAACCCCAAAATGACACTGCTCCCAAACCTTGGCCTTCATTCTCATCCCCACTGCAAAGCCCTCAGCCTGCTGTTTGCTATACTGATCACTGCAAACCTGAGATGCCTTTCTCAGTTCACACATCTCAAGACTCTGATTAAGTAACTTCAGTTCTCAGACACATGAACCCAATTGCCAGGAGGAGAGTTAGATAGAAATGAGCCAGTTGATACTCGGGAATTTTGTTGTTGATTTTCTTGAACAAGGGAGAAAAATAGGACTGTTCTCACTTTAAGACTGGGAAATTTTTCTTTGGTGTCCACCTGGGACGTTTGTGAGACTGCAATGACTGATGTTTGTGTCTCTGTACCCTGCCTCCCCTGCAGTATTTTGTCTTTTTTCATCACTCTATCATATTGCAGAGACTGAGTGCACCATGATCTATATCTTCACTCTTTTGATGGGTTCCTGGGTTGTCGCTAGTTTAGAGCTGGGATACTGCTCCTCTTGATACTGGGTTCCTGGGTCTTTTTTTTTTTTTAATTAAATCTTTATTATTCAGATTATTACATTTCTTTCTCTTTTTTCCCCTTCATAGCTCCCCTCCATCCAGCTCCTACGCTTCCCTCTGCCCTTACCTCCCTCCCATTGACCTCATCCATAGGTGTATGATTTTTGTCCAGTCTCTCCCTGTACACCCCTCACCCCTTTCCCCCTGAGAATTATCAGTCCTGATTCTATTATAGTCACCAGCTTATTCTGTTCATCAAATTTTTAATTCACTTAATTTTTAGATTCACTTGTTGATAGATATGTATTTATTGTTCATAATTTTTTGTCTTTTACTTTTTTCTTCTTCCTCTTCTAAAAGAGTATCTTTCAGCATTTCATATAATACTGGTTTGGGGTTGATGAACTCCTCTAGCTTTTTCTTCTCTGTGAAGCTCTTTATCTGCCCTTCAATTCTGAATGATAGCTTTGCTGGATAGATTATTCTTGGTTGTAGGTTCTTGTTATTCATCACGTTGAATGTTTCTTGCTACTCCCGTTTGGCCTGCATCGTTTCTGTTGAGAAATCAGCTGACAGTCATATGGATGCTCCCTTGTAGGTAATGAACTGTTTTTCTCTTGCTGATTTTAATATTCTCTCTTTGTCTTTTGCTCTTGGTATTTTAATTATGATGTGTTTTGGTGTGGTCCTCTTTGGATTCCTTTTATATAGGGTTCTGTGTGCTTCCTGGACTTGTAAGTCTATTTCTTTTACCAGATGTGGGAAGTTTTCAGTCATTATTTCTTGAAATAGGTTTTCAGTATCTTGCTCTCTCTCTCCTTCTGGCACCCCCACAATTCTGATGTTGGTGCACTTGAAGCTGTCCCAGAGGCTCCTTACATTATCTTCACATTTTTGGATTTTCTCTTCTTGCTTTTCCAGTTGAATGTTTTCTGCTTCTTTATATTTCAAATTTTTGACTTGATTCTTGCCTTCCTCTAGTCTGCTGTTAAAACTCTGTATAATATTTTTTATTTCAGTCAGTGTCTCTAGTTGGTACTTTTTCATCTTCTCTAGGCTCTCGCTAATTTTATCCAACTTTTCTAGCATATTATTGAAAAACCTTATAAGCGTGGTTTTGAACTCTGTATCCAGTCGTTTTTTTCCCTCCATTTCTTTTGTTTGTGATCCCTTCCCTTGTCTCAGCATTTTCACTATGCTGGGAGAACTTCTGTGTTGGATTCAGCCTTATGATACCAGATTTGAAAAACTGAAGAAGCTTCTGTTGAGCTTGGGATGGGTGGAGTCTCAGGGCTTAAGGAACCGCCTTGCCTTCCAGTTGGTCCCATCCATAACAGCCCCTGAGTCTCACGGGACTGGGTAATCGCTGGAGCGGTCCTGGTGCACACGTGCCCGCAGTGCCTCTAGACTGCCGCCCCTTCGGCTCCCCTGCGCTCCAGGACCACATGAGTCTAGGTCCCCAGGGTTTATCCCGAAACAGGGGCTTAGTGAAGTCAGAAGTGGCACAGTTGGGAGCTTCTGTCTCCTGCCCACTCGTGAAAGCCAGCGGCACCATCAGCAGTCTGTCCTCTGTGCAGTGCCATGCATGCCACCAGACCTCTGATCTTTTGCTACTTCCTTAAATTTCCGTGCAACTCTCCCTTTTCACAGTTTAAACTCCCCCCGTATGAGTTTCAGCTGGATCTAGTGTTGTAAGATAGGGGTTCAATGCCTTTGAGAGTCTCTGTTTCCCTCTTGCCAGAGAAATCCAGCCAGGTTCTCCAGCACCCGCTCTCTCCACGCGCGCGTCTCCGTACCTCAGCTTTTTGCAGCTCCTCTGGGTCTCCATGAGCCCCTCTCCTTCCCTCTAGCTTGTGAACTTCCACTCAGCCAGCTTTCCTGTGGTTCTGGATGATGTCCGTTCTGTCTTTTAGTTGTAGTTTTAAAATTGTTGTGCGAGGCAGCAGTGTAGGTGTTTACCTATGCCGCCATCTTGGATTCCCGGATTCCAGGGTCTTAATGCTCCGTGTGCTCTCCTCTATAAAGTGCACAGTGAGAGGTATTCTTGGTCCCAGTAAGCACAGCATAAGGAGACAGTGCCAAAGAATTTTCCAAAAAATATATCCCCCTACTTGCAGAAAATGAGAGTTCTGGTTGCTCTGTGTCCTTGCCAACAATTAATATCACTAACCCCTGTTTTTCATTTTAAGCGTGCAAATAAGCATGTAGTAACATTTCATTATCATTTGATTCATCCATATCTTTATTTAATAAGTTAAATGAAATTCTCACACTTCTTTTTCTCCTTGTTAAAGAAAGAAGAAAAAATAAAGAAGAAAGAATGAAGGGAGGGGAGGAGAGAGGGAGAGAGGGAGGGAGGGAGGGAGGAAGAAGAAAGGAAATGGAAATAGATGCTGACAATGCTGCATTTGCCATCCCCCTAACCCACCCTCTGCACTGCTCTGTCCTGTACTCTGGGAAGCTGATCCCTGTGGGTTACATCTCCTAGACAACCTCACTACTGGCTTCTGGTAGGGTTCAGCCAGTGGGAGACAAAGGCAGGAAATCAGGCGGGGAGGAGGGGTATTTCTCTCTTGATCACTTCTTGATAGGGCTCTGCTATGCTGACACACCTGAGCTTCACCTCTTCCAGCTTTAATGGAGTTCCAGCACTTCTTCCTCTAAGCCCTTGGGGGGTGGGGGTGGACATCTTCCAGCTACATTAGAATTGGGAACCTCACAATCTCTTGTTCCTTCAATTGCCTACGCTATGTAAACAGCCTCTTCATTAATGCTTCCTGCTTGGCATCTGGGTGCATTCTGTTTCCTCATGAAATTCTGATACAAAATGCAAGTGATGGAGAGGGAAATTATCAGAAGAATAACTTTAATCAATTCACATATGCACACTATATTAATGATAGTAGAAGCAAATAACTTGTAACAAAACCTCACGACCCACACCACCTCCAAGTTGGGGAACTGCTGACAGAGACCCTGTTGTATTTGGCATATGTAGGCACAGAGTGAAGACTGAAGACAGCATAGAAGGAAGAGGGATGGAAAGCGGAAAGCAGGGCTTTGCTCCTTTTCTGCTTTACTCAGGCCGCAGGAAGCCCTATTGCAGGAATCTTCCTGAAACAGGCCTCTAATATATATATTTACACACACACACACACACACACACACACACACACACACACACACATATATATATACTGGAGGGGGATCCCTCAGCCCAGCCTGCCCCCTCTCACAGTACAGGAGCCCTCAGGGGCAGGAGGTGAACCAGCAATCGGGAAGGTGATGCCCCATCACACTCCACTGCTGCCACTGCTGGCAGCACAAACCTCGGGTGGCCCTGGGCAGCTGGACAACTGCCATCTGAGTCTTGCCTTGCTTCGGGCCAGCCCTGGGCAGCTGGGGCACTGAGGGGACTGGGGGACTCTGGAAGTAGGCATGTGGCAAGACTGAAGAGACTGGGAGCCACCATCTTGTGGCTGTGGATGCCACCATCTTTGAGGGTGGGGCAGTCAATTAGCATATTCCCTCCTTATTGGCTGTGGGTGCTGCCATCTCTGAGGGCATGGCAGTCAGCACATTCCCTCCTTACTAGCTGTGGAAACCACTATCTTTGAGGGCAGGGCAGTCAATTAACATATTCCTTCCTTATTGGCTGTGGGCACTGCCATCTTTGCCATGGCATGAGGGTCAATTAGCATATTCCCTCTTTATTAGATAGGATATATCAGTATACCACTTTCTTTGTTGAAAGTTAGCTAACTAATCAGTGAATTGTTTCAGCTTATGACACAGCTCCTTATTTCATTGCAAGTCTGGACACACTGCACATCAGCATTAACAACAGTGACAGCATTATATA
>PVJN01057824.1:0-12295 GCA_004026805.1 Lasiurus borealis | reverse complement strand
TACCCACGTGTTAGTTTCCTGGGGTTGGAATAACAGATTACCATGGACAGTTGGTGTAAAACCCAGAAATTTATTCTCTCAGAGTTTGGAGACCAGAAATCCAAGTGTCAGCAGGGCCACACTCCCTCTGAAGGTTCCAGGAGTGAATCCTTTGTTGCCTCTTCCAGCTTCTAGTGGTTCCAGGAATTCACTGGTCTGTGGCTGCATCACTCCAATCTGTGCCTCCATCTTCACATGGCCTTCTCCTCTTCTCCCTCTGTCTCTTTTCTCTCTCTTTTTTTTTCCTGAGGATATTTGTTATTGTATATAGAATTTAGGGCCCACGCTAGTAAACTCATTTGTTTTTAAAATAAATCTTTATTGTTCAGAGTATTACAATTGTTCCTCTTCCCCCCCCCCATAGTTCCCTCCACACTCTGCCCTTATCCCCCCCACTGTCCTCATCCATACATGTCTGATTTTTGTCCAGTCTCTTCCCACACCCCCACACCCCTTTCCCCCCAAGAATTGTCAGTCCACTCCCTTTCTATGACTCTGGTTCTATTATATTCACCAGTTTATTCTGTTCATCAGATTTTTTATTCACTTGATTTTTAAATTCACTTGTTGATAGATACGTATTTGTTGTTCAAAATTTTTATCTTTACCTTTTTCTTCTTCTTTCTCTTCTTGAAGAATACCCTTCAACATTTCATATCACACTGGTTTTGTGGTGATGAACTCCTTTAGCTTTTTCTTATCTGTGAAGCTCTATATCTGCTCTTCGATTCTGAATGATAGATAGCTTTGCTGGATAGAGTAATATTGGTTGTAAGTTCTTGCTTTTCATCACTTTGAATATCTCTTGCTACTCCCATCTGGCCAGCATAGTTTCTGTTAAGAAATCTGCTGACAATCGTATGAGTGCTCCCTTTAGGTAAGTAACTCTTTTTCTCTTGCTGCTTTTGATATTCTCTCTTTGTCTTTTGCTCTTGGCATTTTAAATATGATGTGTCTTGGTGTGGTCCTCTTTGGGTTTCTTTTGTTTGGGGTTCTGTGTGCTTCCTGGACTTGTAAGTCTATTTCTTTCACCAGATGTGGGAAATTTTCTGTCATTATTTCTTCAAATAGGTTTTCAGTATCTTGTTCTCTCTCTTCTTCTGGCACCCCCATAATTTGGATGTTGGTATGCCTGAGGTTGTCCCAGAGGCTCCTTACACTATCTTCATATTTTTTTATTCTTTTTGCTTTTTGCTTTTCCAGTTGGGTGTTTTTTGCTTCTTTGTATTTCAAATCTTTGACTTGATTCTTGCAATCCTTTAGTCTGCTGTTGGATCTCTGTACATTATTTTTTATTTCAGTCAATGTATGCTTAATTTCTAGCTGGTCCTTTTTCATAGCCTCGAAGCTCTCACTAAATTTATTGGTCTTTTCTAGAAAATTCTTGAAAAACCTTATAACCATGGTTTGAGCTCTATATCCAGCCATTTGCTTTCCTCCATTTCTTTCATTTGTGACCTGTTTCTTTGTCTCCACATTTTGGTTGTTTCCCTGAGTTGATAGAATGATTTTGTGTGCTAGGTGTCCTATAGGGCCCAGTGGCTCAGCCTCCTTAGTTACCTGAGGTGGACACTCTTAGTGCACCCCTTTGTGGGCTGTGTGCACAGTCTTGTAGTTAAGCCTTGATTGTTGTTGGTTTCACTGGGAGGAATTGACCTCCAGGCCAATTGGCTGTGAAGATCAGCTGTGTCTGCGCTGATAGAACTTCTGTGTTGGAGATGTCCTTATGAGACAAGACTTGCTTCAATGGGATTTTGGTGCTCACCGAGTCTTCCCCCTGAGTGTGTCCCTTATGGTTCTGAGGAGTTATAATCTGGATGGTCCCACTGGGTACACTAGCTCTTGGATCTCCAAGGAGATGCTAATTTAGCGTCTGCTTTAGGCCACCCAGCAGGAGCTACAGAGAGATCTGCAGATTCCTCATCTTTGTTTGGGTTTTGGAGGTACCCAGATGAGGCCCAACTATGAAGTAATGCCAGCTGTTGTGGGTCCTTGGGCTTTCTTTTGGATGTTCTGGGTCTCACTGACTCACCTGCAGTTTGTTAAGTAAGTTTAGAATTAAAAGGACCAGGCCATTCATATGCAAAAGCCTTTGCACTCAATTTGGATGGGGCAGAGTCTCAGGGTGGAGCAACCAGCAATGGCTTCCTGTCATCCCTGCCCTAAGAAGTCTCCTGGGTCTCAGTGTCCTGCAGTAATCGATGCAAGCACTTCTGAGAGAAAGCGGCCCTCGAGTTTCACCCACTGCCAGACAGTCCAGTTTCTCCCCATATGAGTTTGGATCCCCAGAGTCTTGCCTGGAACTGGAGTTCAGAACAGTTAGAAGATTTTGTCTCCCTCCTACGTACTCAGTTGCCAGCCCTGTCTGTAGGCATGCACGCCTCTGTACCTCTGCTTTCTGCAGTTCCTGTGAGTCTCAGTGTGCTTTTCTCTTTCCTTCTAGTTGTAAAATTTCCACTTAGCCAACCTTCCTGTGGTTCTTGATGATGTGCATTTTGTCTTTTAGTTATAGTTTTGAAATTGTGCAAGGCAGCATTTTATGTGTTTACCTATGCCATCATCTTGGTTTCTCCTCTCATCTTGAAATCCGTAATTGCATCCACAAAAACCTTTTTTCCCCAATATGGTCACAATCATGGGTTTTGAAGTTAGGACATGGATATACATTTTTGGATTGGTGGGAGAACACCATTCAACACACTACACTTTATTTTTTCAGGATCTGAAACAGAGTCGAGTATGGCCTGTCTGGGTTTCAGTTTCTACCTTTGAGAAGAAAACAATAGCATAGGTTCCTACGGTTGTCAAGAGGAAGAGATGAGATGTAAAATGCTTTTGCTAGTGTCCCACGTAAAATAGGTAATGAATTTTGAATTATTATTTGAGTAATGTCCCCATAAATTTATCAAGTATCTTGATCTTCTTTTGAGTACAGATCCTCTATTAGGAACCATAGGAGTCAAAAAGGAAGGGGCAAGTCCAACACAGGAACCCCTTCCTGAGGCTGCTCTGGTTTGCAAAGGGTACTTGCCACCCTCACCCTTTTTGATGGTTAATTTTTTTTTAATATATTTTATTGATTTTCCACAGAGAGGAAGGGAGAGGGACAGAGAGAGATACACTGATCAACTGCCTCCCGCATGCCCCCCACCGGGGATGTGCCCACAACCAAGGCACATGTCTCGACTGGAATCAAACCTGGGACACCCACCCCTCTCCCAGTCCACAGGCCAGTGCTCTATCTACTGAGCCAAACCGGCCCTGGCTGTGATGGTTAATTTTATGTGTCAACTTGACTGAGCCATTGAGTGCCTAGATTAAACATTATTTCTGGGTGTGTCTGTGAGTGTATTTCTGATGAGATTATCATTTGTATCAGTGGATTCATTAAAGTAGGTTGCCTTCCCCAGTGTGAGTAGGCACCATCAAATCCATTGAGGGCTCGAAGAGAACAAAAGACAGAGTACAGAGGCTTCCTTCTCTTCCTGACTGCTTGCTTGAACTGGACATTGGTTTTCTCTTGCCCTTGCACTAAATTATACCACCAGCTCTCCTGGGTTTTCAGCTTGCAAACAGCAAACATGGGACTTCTTACTCTCCATAATCATATGAGCCAATTCCTCAAAATCAATCAGTTTCTCTCCCTCTTTCTCTCTCTCTCTTAACATGGAGGAATCTCAGATATTATGTTGAGTAGTGAAAGAAGCCAAACCAAAAAAATAGCACATGCTATATAATCCGACTTGTATAGAGTTCAAGAACAGGCAAAACTAATATATGTTTATAGAAATGAGAATAGTAGTTACTATGGCTGGGAGGCTGGTGACTCTGGACTGGGATGGCACCTGAAGGAACCTTGGAGTAGTCTGGAAATATACTGGGTTTAACAAATTTAAATATGAAGTGGACACTTAAAACAATTGCATTTTATTTACTTAATATGTATGTTATATCTCAACCAAAACATTAACAAGTAACAAGTCTGTAAGTACCAAGTGTTGACAATGATGAGGAGCTGCACTTAATCATGCTTTCCTGGTAGGGGAGGAGTAAATGGGTATAACCACTTTGGGGATCCATTTGGCAGTAACTTGCAAAGTTGAAGTTGTGTGTGCCCTTTGACCGACTAATTCACTTCCAAATCTATACATGGGAGAAGCTCACAAGAAGACATGTACCATGTTGTTCATTGCATCACTATTTGTAAATGCAAAATATTAGAAGCAAACCAAAGGTCCATCAACAGGATAATAAAATGTGGTGTACTCATGTAATGTAATGCTACATAAAAATTGGTTCAGAGAAAAGAGGGAAGAGAAACAAAAGTAGTAGATCAAAGAGGGCCTCAGAAATCAACTCCATGCTCAATTTTATTTTAAAAATAATATATTTGTATTGATTTCAGAGAGGAAGAGAGAGGGAGAAAGAGAGAGAAAAAGAAACATCATTTTGTTGAGAGAGAATCATTGGTTGGCTGCCTCCTGCATGCCTCCCATTGGGGATCAAGCCCACAATCTAAGCCCGGACAGGAATTGAACTGTGACTTCTTGGTTCATAGGTTAGTGTTCAACCACTGAGCCACACCAGTTGGTCAAGAAGAGCATAATGCCGTCCTGGCCAGTGTGGCTCAGTTGGCTCAGCATCAGCTCATGCATGGAAAGGTCATTGGTTCTATTGCCAGTCAAGGCACATGTCTACGTTGTGGGCTCAGTCCCCAGTCAGGGCCATGCAAGAGGCAACGGATCAATGTTTCTTTCTCTCTCCCTGTCCCTTTTTCTCTCTCTAAAAATATAAAAAAATAAAAAGGGCATAGTGCTACTCAGCAGTGTGGCCCAATGGTTGAACATCAAAATCTATCAACCAGGAGGTTTGATTCCCAGTCAAGGCACATACCCAAGTTGTGGGTTCAATCCCCAGCGTGGGACATGCAGGAGGCAACCAATCAGTGATTCTCTCTCATCACTTATATTTCTCTCTCTTGCTCTCTGAAATCAATACAAATATAATAGTATATATTTTAAAAAGCATAGTTCCACCAGAATAGCTAAAATTTATAGAACTGACAATATCAACTTGAAAAGGACGTGGAGAAATTAGAACTTTCATTCTCATACATTGCTGGTAAGAGAATAAATGGGCACAACCCCTTTGGAAAACTATATTAGCAGTACATACTACAGCTAAATATATATCTCCCTTATGATTCAGAAACACTTCCACTTCTAGGTTTATACTAGTATACCCAAAAGGAGTGATACATAGGTCTATCAAAAGATGTGAACATGAGTGTTCATAGTCTTCTTCACTGAAAACAACCTAAATGCCTATCAACTTAATAGATAAAATGTGAGCTATTCATGCATTAAAACACTAAATAACAAAAAAGAGAGAGAAAATGACATAGAGGAGGAGAGGGAGAAACTACTAATTCTGCAACAACATGATTTGACCAAAGTCATGTTACAAAAGCAGGACTGAACCGCAGATGTCGGTGACTCCAAATTCCATGCTTCTCAGAGGTCACAGTGTAAATTAGGAATGCCTTTTTGAGAGATGCTTGGCAGTATCACAATTAAAAATGCAATGGCCTTTGCGCTAGCCGTGTGGCTCTATTGGTTGGAATGTTGACCGTACACCGAAAGGTGGCAGGTTTGCCAAGACTAGTTTGGCTCAGTGGATGGAGTGTCAGCTTGCGGATTGGAGGGTTCCAGGTTCCATTCCAGTCAGGAGCGTGTGCCTTGGTTGTGGGCGTATCCCCAGTGAGGGGTGTGCAGGAGGCAACTGATTGATGTTTCTCTCTCATCGATGTTTCTGGCTCTCTGTCCCTCTCCCTTCCTCTCTGTAAAAAATCAATAAAATATATTTTTAAAAAAAGAAGAAGAAAGGCGGCAGATTCAATTCCATGTAGGGCACATACCTAGGTTACAGGTTTGATTCCTGTTGGGGAGTGTGCAGGAGGCAATAGAACAATATTTCTCCATATTTCTTCCTTGCATTGATGTTTCTCTCTCTTTCTCCCTCTCTTTCTTTCCTTTCCTCCCTTCCTCTGTCCCTCCTTTCCTCACTAAGTTCACCATCATAACCCATCCTAGGAAAAATATCTTTGTGGATATAAAGAAGCATGTGGCTGCATGGTTGAGTGTTGACCCATGAATCTGAAGGTCATGGTTGATTCTACACATGGGAGAAACTCACAAGAAGACTTGTATGGTGCTGTTCATTGCATCACTGTTTGTAAATGCAGAATATTAGAAACAAACCAAAGGCCCATCAACAGGATAATAAAATGTGGTCAGGGCACATGCCCTAGTTGTGGGCTCAATCTCCAGTAGGGGGCATGGAGGAGGCAGCTGATTGATGAGTCTCATCATTGAAATTTCTATTTTTCTCTCCCTCTCCCTTTATCTCTCTGAAATCAATAAAAACATATTTAAAAAAACAAGAAGCATGTGCAAGGATGTTCATTTCAGCATTGTTTGTAATAGGGAAAAATAGGAAACAACCCAAATATCCACCAACAGGATAATGAGTTAAATAATCTATTCCCTATAAGAAGACACAGAGAAGTACATGGCTGAGAGTGTGGTCTCTCCATTCAAATCCTGCTTTATTCACTCAGTTAATATATTTAACCTCACCAGGCCTCATTTTCTTCATCTTTAAAATCGAAAGAATGCTATTGGTCGCAGGCAGTAGGGTTGAAATGAGATACACATGTGAAACATGAAAGATGGGGCCTGGTACCTTGTAGGCTCTTGGGTATATTTTCCCAATATATATACTATGGCCTACTGGGCAGTAGTTACAAAGAACTAGTAAATCTGTATGTACTGTACAGAAATCTCCAACTCATGGGTGAAGTACAAAAAACTAGTTGCAGAACAATGTGACTTCCTTGGGAAGAAAAACGATAGATTTCTTTTTTTTTAATGTATTTTTATTGATTACAGAGAGGAAAGGAGAGGAAGAGAGAAACATCAGTGATGAGAATCATTGATCAGCTGCCTCCTGCATGCCCCCCCACGGGGAATCAAGCCTGAAATCCTTTGGTCTGCAGGTCGATGCTCTAGCCAAACCGGCCAGGGCCAAAATGATAGATTTCTTTATGTTTATGCCACAAATACATAAAAACAAGATCTGGCATGATATGCATCACTTTACTTACTTATTTATTATTGATTTTATAGAGAGAAGAAGGGAAAGAGAGAGAGCAACCAGCCCTGGCTTGGTTTGGGATTATCCCATGTACCTAAAGGTTGTGGGTTCAATTCCCAGTAGGGCGTATGCAAGAGGTAGCTGATCCAAGTTTTGCTATCACATTTGTTTCTCTATCTCTCTTCCCTTTCCTCTTTCTCTCTCTAACACACACACACACACACACACACACACACACACACACACACACAAACACACAAAATAAAGCACAGTTCAGTCTAGCATCCTGCTATGTTAGCTTGTGTTTCTAGCTATAGTCCATTGTATGTGGGGTCCACCTGGCTCATGGCCACATGGCAGACTAACACACACACTAATAGCTACCTGAAAAATGGTTATAAGGATTCATTTAGTTAATACACATAAAACACTTAGAATACTGCCTATCTGTTATGCAGTGTAAGATAACTGTGAGCTTTTACTCATGGATTAAATTTCTTTTCTTCTTCTGTGCCCTTTCACTGTTCTAAATAACCTCTCTGTCTTGGTCAGCCTCCTACTCACAATTCCTCCAGGGTCTTATGCAAGGAAAAGGCTTTAAAAAGTTTGAAGGACTTGCCAAAACCGGTTTGGCACAATGGATGGAGCATCAGCCTGCGGACTGAAGGGTCCCGGGTTTGGTTCTGTCTGAGGCATGTACCTTGTTTGTTGGGACACGTCCCTAGTGGGGGGTGTGCAGGAGGCAGCTGATCGATGTTTCTAACTATCTCCCTTCCTCTCTGTAAAAAATTGGTAAAATATATTTTTAAAAAAAAGAAAAAGTTTGAAGGACTTGATTAGG
Source organism: Lasiurus borealis (assembly GCA_004026805.1). Lineage (NCBI taxonomy): Eukaryota > Metazoa > Chordata > Mammalia > Chiroptera > Vespertilionidae > Lasiurus > Lasiurus borealis. Next base: position 4,260 of record PVJN01057824.1, on the reverse strand, counting down.
GTTAAGATAAGGACTGCAAGGGAAGGACATATCTGTGAGTGGTGGAACAGAGTGGGCCAGGAGAGGAGTGGGGAAGATACACAGAAGGCCAAGGCTCCAAGAACAGCACTTAATTATCTAATTATTGTATTTCATCAAAATCAGGACCCACGAGGCTCTGGCCAGGTAGCTTAGTTGTTAAGAGCATCATCTCAATACACCAAGGGTTTGATCCCCAGTCACACAAGAATCAACCAATGAATGCATAAATAATTGAAACAATAAAACCAATGTTTCTCTTTCTCTCTCAAAAAAAATTTTAAGATTCATCATTGTAATATGCATGATTATTTTATGTAACGCTACATAATTTTTAAATGCAATTAGTTTATGACCTGTCGTTAGCTGTTATATGCATGCCAGTTTCAAAGACATTAAAAGTCAAACAAATGTACACTGTAGAATTATTAAAATATGGGTTCCTAGGGCCCTGAAAGATTATGATGCCCTTGCCTCCATTAAACTATAAAATAAGTATAAGAGGATTTTTCCTTTAATGATTACTTTAAAGTCCTTTTTTTTTTCGGGGGGGAGGTGGATAATAAATGTCAAATTCTTTCCCTGAACTATATCTCATCTCCTTTGTTCCCCTGCAGGGGCTGAGTCAGCCTATTGGGTGACCCAGGCTTGCCCTGGGGGAGGCGAGAAGTCACACAACAGTTCTTTGAGCTTCTCCCCTGCAGCAGCAGCTGGAAAGGGGCCCGGCTTTATGGGGGAACAATGGTGCCAGCCAGCTTCGGATGAAGCAGAATTGAGCAGCCTGGCCTGACCTGGTCTGGGTCCAAAAAAGCGACCCTTGCACCTGAAGGGTCCACTCCACTGGGCAAAGGTCTGAGAGAGGCAAGGAAAATGGAGAGGAAATCCCTTCAGTCTTTCTGGTAATTAACTATGCATAGAATTCCAGGATCTCTCAGTCAGAGATCCCCAGGTCCATGGAATTAATCAAGCTGCTCCATTATACAGAGAGGAAAACAAAGACCTAGAAAGGGCTGGAACTTGCCCAAGGTCTCACAAACCAGTGGTAAAGCTGGAGACAGAATCCAGGTTCCTTTTGACTCACCAAATTTACTATCAAGTGATAATTTATACAATCTTTTTTAAGAATATGTTTTTATTTATTTTAGAGAGAGATGGAGAGGAAGGGAAAGAGAAATACCAGTGAGAGAGAAAAACATCAATAGCTGCCTCCTACTGGGATTGAGTCTGAAACCCTGGCATGTGCCCTGACAGGGAATCAAACCTGCCACCTTTCAATGCATGGGATGACAACCAACTGAGCCACAACAGCCAGCACAATTTATGCAGTCTTTTATAAACATGCCCGGGTCATGTTGGTTTGACAGAGTGTTTGTCTGACACATCAGATAAAGTGTCTGATGCACCTGATTACTGGAATGAGACAAACAATATTTTAAGTATGAATACCTCCAGGGAAGAGGAGACCTGTGGTTACCTGCCTGCCTCTACTCCTTCAAGCCAGTATTTACTGTGACATAGTAACTGCCCAGGTTCAAAGCCCACCTCTAATATTTCTCATGTTTCTGACCTTGGATAGCCCTCAATGATTCTCACCAGTATTCATCCTCTTGTGAACTCAGTCCCCTCCCACAATGATTAGAGCTGATCTGTGTAACCACTAGGATATTGCAGAAATGATCACATGGCCTCTGAGACTAGTTAGAAGAGACACTTCAGCTTCCTGTTTACTCTCCCGAATGACTTGCTCAGGGGGAAGTTAAGGCACTGGACTTCCACAAAAGAAACATGAGTTTATTTGAGCCAGTCGCCAGGAAGCAAAATCTCAGCCTGTTGAGAAAATGCCCCAGAGAATGGCACTTTTGCACCTTATTTTATACATTAGAATAAAAGGAGATCTAAGAGGGTTACACAACAGCTATTGGTGATAGATTAGGGAAGTAGGAGAAAAGTGCGGGTGGCAGCGTGGGAGAATGAATCTCTGGGATTGGCTAAAAAGTAAAAGGAATAGACACATTTATATTTGTGGAGATAGGATAATTAGCGATTAACAGCACCATAACAATGACAATGAGGAGTTTTGTGACCTTTGCTCTGGTGTAGTGATTGTGCCATGAGGGGTCTGGATAAAGGAAATTACCCTGACATTTCAAAGGTATGTTATCTTAGATGCAAAAAGACCATAGACGGGTTCAGTTAAGGTAAACATTGACCTTTATCAGGGAAGGTATCAGTCTAGGACATGTCTACCCGCCATGACCTGCTTTTAGTTAAGCAATTTCAATTTCATACTATCCTATGTGGTTACTTTAGGTCACTTGAGTTTGTAAGACCCACCATGCAGACCCCTCCTCCCCAGCTTGTCAGGTTTAGTATGTGGCCCCCTTTCCCTCCCCATATTCAAGCAGCCCAATGGAGAAATCTACCTGGCAAGTAACAGAGATTTCTTTGACCTGTCAACTGCCAAATCATTTGCCAGCCAAGTGCCTGAGCCACCTCAAGATTAAATCCTCTATCCCTAGTCAAGCCTTAAGATGACTACAACCCTGGTTGACATCTTGGCATCTCCTGAGATGCCCTAGGCCAGAATCACCCAGCTATTTTGCTCTTAATTTCCTGACCCAGGGACCATGTCTGTGATAATAAATATTTATTGCAATTGTGAGCTACTTAAGTTGTTATACAGCAATAGATAGTGCATACAGTCACTCTTTGCCTCCCTTTCCTCATCTTTAAAATGGAGATGAGGATAGTACCTGCTTCATAAGAATCAAAGTGAGGACTCTGGTGTTACCAGACAGGAGACCTGTCCCTGAGGGAGTCTGCCTAAGGCCAGCTGGTAGTGTATGGGTTCTTGACTTTGTGTAGGGAAAATTTCACCACAGGAATCCAGGAGACTATGATGATACATTGACTAAAGCTGGGGACAGTGAAACAAGGAAGGGCTTAGCATAGACCAGTGGTCGGCAAACTCATTAGTCAACAGAGCCAAATATCAATAGTACAACGATTGAAATTTCTTTAAACTTAAACTTCTTCTAAGGCCACTTCTTCAAAATAACTCACCCAGGCTGTGGTATTTTGTGGAAGAGCCACACTCAAGGGGCCAAAGTTTGACGACCACTGGCATAGACAAAGCAACAGGAGAGTCTAGACAGGGCTACCTTAACTCACTGAGAAGTCAAAGAAAAGGGGATCTTGGGGACAGATTCAGGGGATTAGCCTGCATGACCATTGCTCCACTGGTTGTAGGACCCTTAGAGTTTAGGAGGTGCACGCCAGTGGGGGAAGAAGAGCGGAAAGCAGGAGGGAAAGGGAATGTTCCCCAAAGGGAGAGAGTACTCTGGGTCCTTTGTCTTGAGGCTTTTCTTTCTCTCTGGTAGGTGGGAATCATAGGCAAGTTCTTAGGGGAGGGTTTCAGCAGAATATTCATCAGTTTTCCAGGTGATTTCTTTCAGGGGCCCATTAGTCATTGCAGCTGGTCCTGGCATTGCCCACCGGGTTTTGTTGCTTTTCTGGGCCTGGAGCTGAAATACAACTGAGGCTTAGATGTTATTGCTAGGAAGGTGACCTTCTGTACCAGGCTGTAAATTGCTCAGCCAGTTTGTTCAGCTATCTGTCTCGGTTTCCCTATTCCACTTGTCCTGGACTACTTGCCTGCCCCAATATGATGATGTCTGGAAAGGGTTTGGCTCATAGCAAACACTTGTTGATGGGAGCCAATGTTGCCATATTATTTTATGATCCTTATTAACTGAGAGCAAAGGTTAAGTAGTGTATGAGTAAGGGCCTGGAGCGAGGATGAAGTAACAACATCTGGTAGGTATCTTCTTCATTTTCCCTGCAATTCAGCTCTGACTGTACACTTGCATACTTTCTCCCAAGACAGAAGTCTGTGGAGGGCAGGCAAAACAAAAATAGTTTCCCATAAATCACCTCAGAGACTGTCTGATGGACTGCTCCCCTCTGTGCCAAGGTGTGCTGGTTCCTGGAATATGCCACTTGCCTGCAAGGTAAAGGATATTCCCCCTTATCTGGGCTGGGTCACATACCATACCTTATCAACCCTGCCTGTCATGCAGTGCAGAGGATATCCATGTCATCTTGCCACTGCCCAGGACACACATTGCTTCTTGTATGTGCCTTGACCAGGGATCACACACATCAACCTCGGGCTGATGCTTCAACCAACTGAGCTTCTTGACCAGGGCTAGGAGATCTGCTTTGACTCAGCACTTTCCAGTG
>PVJN01057823.1:0-12337 GCA_004026805.1 Lasiurus borealis | reverse complement strand
GGAGGGAGGAGGGAGGAGGAGGAGGAGGAGGAGGAGGAGGAGGAGGCCTCACCCGCGCATGCGCACGTGACCAGCCCGGGGCTCCCCCACGCGTCATCCCTCGCGCCCCGCCTCGCGCCCCTCGGAGGAACCGCCACCACCATCGCCCCCCGCGCAGCGGCGAGGCCTCCGCTCCCGCCATGCCCAAGAATAAAGGCAAAGGCGGTAAGAACCGGCGCAGGGGCAAGAACGAGAACGAGTCGGAGAAAAGGGAGCTGGTGTTCAAGGAGGACGGGCAGGAGTACGCGCAGGTCATCAAGATGCTGGGCAACGGGCGGCTGGAGGCCATGTGCTTCGACGGCGTGCGGCGGCTGTGCCACATCCGCGGGAAGCTGCGCAAGAAGGTCTGGATCAACACGTCGGACATCATCCTGGTGGGGCTGCGCGACTACCAGGACAACAAGGCGGACGTGATCCTCAAGTACAACGCGGACGAGGCGCGCAGCCTCAAGGCGTACGGCGAGCTGCCCGAGCACGCCAAGATCAACGAGACCGACGCCTTCGGCCCCGGCGACGACGACGAGATCCAGTTCGACGACATCGGCGACGACGACGAGGACATCGACGACATCTGAGCGCCGGGGGCCTCCGCGCCCCGCGGCCCCGGCGCCTCCGGGGGCGGCCCGCGCGGCGGCCGGGATGCGGGCCGAGGCCTGGGAAAGAGGATTAAAATTGCGTTCCTTTGAATGCGGTTGTGTTTAAAGCACGCTGATTTGTTTCCACGGTGTTTCTTTAAAAACAAAACAAAACAAAACAAAAAAAGAGGTAGTGCTGAATGAAGTGAAATAGTAAGCTCCCTTTGTTCCTCGGGTGTGATGGAGCTTCTGGGTGAAAGAGTGCGGCTGCTATTTTTTTTTAAAGAGAGGGAAAAAAAAAACACACAAAAAACCTTTCCTATTTTGACCACTTCCAGGAAATAAATGGATGCTTTGAATAAACCACTGGCCCTCTACTTACCAATTATAAGTAAGCCCTGGTTGTTACTGGCCTGCTGAGTGTACAGTGGCTATATATATGTGTGTATATAGATAGATAGATAGATAGATAGATAGATAGATAGATAGATATAGATATAGATATATAGATATATAGATATAGATAGATATCTATAGATATATAGATATATATAGATAGATAGGTATCTATAGATATATATCTATATACATATCCCAGTTACCTACATGTCTCTTTTGAGGTTTTGAACAAACTGAAGGGAAGCATACATCTGCATTTGAAGTCAGAAATGATTTTGGTCTGTTTTTCATAGTTAAGTTGCATGTGGCTATTTTTATGATAATTTTGCTACTGCACACATTCTTTTCATGACCTTATTTTGCAATGATAAACATGAGCAAGAAAGCATTCCCAACATGCGGATATTAGAACCTGGGCTTTAATAGCAATTTTGCGTTTTTAAGGTTAGTAGTTGCAGATATGGGACACTAGGTGGCACCCAGTTATCTTAACATTGGAAATACTGATTTGGTTGTAAAGTTTTTTTTTCTTCACTTAACTGTGCATACGAAATATCCCAACCAAGATTTTTTGATCATGTGCATGCATGTTGGATATTTTTACAGAACTAAAAGGTTATTGTCATTTTATTTCAGAAGTCATGTTCAAGCTACAATTTTGAATGACTTATACACATGGCAGGTATAAATGAAAATTTAATTTCATAACAACTTGCGCAAATTAAGCCCTTTTCAAGCGATCCCTAAGCTGGGGAAAGAGGCGGGAATAACAACTTGGTGAAAAGACAGTCTCCCATTTCTGAATGGAAGAGCTACAGTGGAGAATACAGTATAATAAAGCCGATGTCAGGCGGCACAATGTATTATATATATACTTTGTGTTTAGGGTATATTTTATTGTGTGAACAGATTTTTTTTTGCTTGTATGTTATTGGGAATTTAGATTCATCCTTTCTCATTCAGTTTTTCATGGCAACTCTAGTAAAATTAAACTAAAGGCTGGACTAGTTAGACCTCACTAGCCACAATGAATTTATATGCAACTTTAAAAGAAGAGATCCACCATGTAGCATGTGATGCTTTTATTCTGCTGGTCTCCAGAGAAGTTTGCTATGATGAAAAGTAACATAAAGGGAAATAAACCTTCACATGGCTTGCAAAAAAAAAACACAAATCTCTCATAAGTGTGCAAACTCTGAAATCAAAATCTGTGGATCTATAAAACATTGTTAAATCAAAGAATAGAAATTTTGAATGGACAGTTGTGGTTTATGTTTATTTGGAGGTCTTGAACACTTACCTAGTGAGAGTGCATCTGAGCCCATGGGCTAGATTTTAATATTTAAAAGAAACCAGCCTCTAAGAATTGTCAATAGTGATTGTCTTTCTCAGTAATCTAAACCTCCTAAAACCGTGATCAGCAAACCGCAGCTCGCAAGCCATCTTTGGTTCTTTGGCCTCTTGAGTGTGGCTTTTCCACAAAATACCACGGCCTAATACCACATTCTATTTTGAAAAAGTGGCGTTAGAACAAGTTTAAGTTTAAAAAATTTGGCTCTCAAAAGAAATTTCAATCGCTGTACTGTTGATATTTGACTCTGTTGACTAATGAGTTTGTCGACCACTATTTAAAATATTTAGGGTATTGTACATAAAGGTGTTTTGCTAAATTTGTGGTATATAGGAGGTGGGCAAAAGTAGGTTTACAGTTCGTATGGGAAATATAGGTTTATAGTTCAAATACAATAATAAATAATGCAAGAACAAACTGTTTCATGTACTTACACTATAAACTACTTTGCCCACCCTCTATAGAATCTTCCACATTATTTTACAAAGAATGTTTTAACTCTGAGTCTGTGATACAGTTCATAGTAGAGGTGGTATATCTCAAACATTTTAAGTTTTTCTACTTACCTCCTCAAATAAGTATGATTTATCTGAAGATTCATTAAAAATTACAACGATGGCCCAAATTACGTATTTGCTAGTGATTTTTTTCTTTATTGCCTTGGAAGTAACAACTCATTGTAGCATTGTTGCATCTTTGAAAATCTGAAATCATAATACCCATGATTGAAATAGTTGGGCTGAAATTGTAGCTTATATCAACACTATTTGGAATTATTTTAGTAACTTATCTTTCATGTGGAAATCAATCATGTCTTCGATATATTTCAAATGAGCAACGGAAGTGGTCCTTAAGGTTTTTGTTGTTGTTGTTTGGCTATACTATGATTTGTAAAAAGCAATGCTATAAAGTGTGCTCTGAAGGAAAATAAAATGTTTGAAATCCATTTTAAAAAAGATGAAGCTCTGAATTACACCTCTCCCCCTCAAAAAAAAAAAAAGGCCTCCCTAAAAACAGAGAAAACCTTTTTTCCCATTTTTTCATTTCTCATGGGAATCTAGTTTACAAAAGAATTTGAGCAGTCTTCCAAAGTGCTTATCCCAGCCCACATTCTAACTGGCAGTGAAGAACTCTTACAATGCTGCATGTCTTTGCCAATGTTAGTACTGCCAGACCTTATTTTTCCAATATGATGGGTGTACAATGACGTCACAATATGGCTTTAAGGTTAAACAATTGTTTAATAGAAGATATAACAGATGTACAGAACATTACATGAACTTATAGTTTAAAAACTAATTACAATGCAAACACTCAAGAAATCAGGACCCAAAACAAAAAATAAAGCCAATCTCCTCAAGTCCCTCCAACGCCTTCTCCAAGGCCACGTGTTCCTTCCTGATCTCAAAATCTCCCTCTCCTACAGATCTTAAAGGAAAGGTTTTAGCTTGCTTTCTTGGGTGTAATATATGTTGCAGATTTTATGGAGCTACCACTTACTAGATTAAGGAAGTTATGTTCTATTCCTAAACTAGAAGGCTGGTACACAAAATTCGTGCACAGAGGTGTGTGTCCCTCAGCCTAGCCTGCACTCTCTCCAATCTGGGACCCCTCGAGGGATGTAAGACATCCCTCTCACAATCCAGAACTGCTCGCCTGCCTGCCTTCCTGATTGCCCCTAACCACTTCTGCCTGCCAGCCTGATCACCCCCTGCCAGCCTGATTACTCCCTGCTAGCCTGATTGCCCCTAACTGCCCTTCCCTGCAGGCCTGGTCACCCCTAACTGCCCTCCCTTGAAGGCCTGAGTCTCCCCCAACTGCCCTTCCCTGCAGGCCCAGTCACCCCCAACTTCCTTCTTCTGCCAGCCTGGTCACCCTTAACTGCCCTCTCCTACAGGCTTGATTGTCCCCAACTGCCCTCCTCTGTTGGCCTGAATGCCCCCAACTGCCCTCCCTTGCAGGCCTGGTCCCTCCCAATGGTCCTCCCCTGCTGGCCATCTTTTTTTTTAAATATATGTGTGTGTGTGTGTGTGTGTGTGTATAAAATTGATTTTTTACAGAGGAAGGGAGAGGAATAGAGAGAAATATAGATGAGAGAGAAACATTGATCAGCTGCCTCCTGCACAACCCTACTGGAGTTGTGCCCACAACCAAGGTATCAAGGTACATGACCTTGACCAGAATTGAACCCAGGACCCTTGAGTCCACAGGCCAATGCTCTATCCACAGAGCCAAGTGGTTCAGGGCCCTGCTGGCCATCTTGCGGCAGCCATCTTGTCCACCTGGGGGCATCCATCTTTGATCACATGGGGGCAGCCATCTTCTGTATTGGAGTGACAATTTGCATATTACCCTTTTATTAAATAGGATAGAGGCCTGGTGCATGGGTGAGGGCCAGCTGGTTTGCCTTGAAAGGCATCCTCAATCAGGGTGGGGGTTCCTTTGGGGCATGGGGTGGCCTGGGTGAGGGCCCTGTGGTGGTTTGCAGGCCAGCCATGCCCCCCGGCGACCCAAGTGAAGGCCCTGGTATCTGGGGTTTATTTATCTTCTATAATTGAACTTTGTAGCCTTAAGCAGAGGCCAGGGCCATCAAGGAAGCTTGGCTTCCTCCATCGCCTGGGGGCAACCCAAGTCTCCTGCTCTCTCTAGCTTCGTGGCCACCGCCATTTTTGTTGGGATTTATCTATCTTCTATAAGTGAAACTTTGTAGTCTTAGCAGAGGCCAGGGCCAGGCAGAGCGGCAGGAAGCTTGGCTTCCTCCATTACCAGAGAAACCCAAGCCTCCTGCTCACTCTGGGGCCATAGCCATCTTGGTTGGGTTAATTTGTATACTCGCTCCTGATTGGCTGGTGGGCATGGCTTGTGGGCGTAGTGGAGGTGCGGTAAATTTACATGGTTCTCCTTTTTTTTAATTAATGTGTTATATATGTACATATCTTCCCATTGCCCCCCTACTCCACTCCCATGCGTGCCCTAACCCCCCAGTGTCTTGAGTCCATTGGTTATGTTTATATGCATGCATACAAGTCCTTCAGTTGATCTCTTATCTACCCCACCTCTCCCTAACCTCTCCCTAACATTTGTATATTTCTCTTTTATTAATGTAGATATTCTAATAGGTTTTCTTTTTTAATTTTTTAACTTTTTTTGAGAGAGAGAGGAGGGAGAGAAACATCAATTTGTTATTACATTTGTTTATGCATTCATTGGTTGCTTCTTATATACGCTCTGGACCTTAAGGTATCAGAACAACACTATAACCAACTGAGCTACCTAGCCAGGGCCCCCTTTTTTCTTTTTCAAGAATGGATAAATTTTATAAAATGCTTTTTGTGCTTCTGTTAAGACTAGTGACCCGGTGCATGAAATTCATACACATTAAAAGGAGATTAATTAGAAGAAATAATTTAGTATTGATATTTGCCCTTTCTCTGTGTCAGAAATGAAAAAAAAAATTAGTAAAATCTATATGAAAACCTCCCCCCTGTCAGAGTCTGGGGTTCACCATGGGACCCAGAGTCAAGTTCCCACACACCCATATGCACCTCAAAATCACATGAGACCCAGACCCAGCCACCCTTCCCCTTTCCCCCAATTGGGCTAGTTCCACCCTTGTCAAGCCTTGCTAGGCAGGAAGCATAGTCTCAGGTCCCCTGGCCCAGTGCCAGGACAGGGGTGTGGCCTGAGGTTCCCCAGCCCAGACCAGAGTGGGGGGCATGCCTTGAGGTCCTCGGTCAAGCCCCACCAGGTGGGGGACAGTACCTGAGATCTCTTGTCAAACCCTGCTGGGTGGGGGGCATAGCCTGAGGTCTCCTGTCAATCCCAGCCAGGCAGGGGGGCACAGGCTCAGGTCCTCTGGCCTGGTGCTGTGGTGGGGGGCATGGCCAGAGGTTCCCTAGCCTGGCTCTGGGGCAGGGAGAGCAAACTGAGGTCCCCTACCCCAGCAGGACAGGAAGCACACCTTGAGGTCCCCTGTCAAGCCCTACTGGGTAGGGGGCATGGCCTAAGGTCCCCTGTCAAGCCCTTCCAGGTAGGGGACATGGACTGAGGTCCCCTGTCATGCCCCACAGGGGTGGAGAAGGGCATAGCCTCAGGTCCCTGCTGATTGCTCATTAAGGCTCCTTATGGGAACTTGGCCTCATCTGTTGGTGCAGCCATCTTTGTGACAGAGTGATGGTCAATTAGCATATTTCCTCTTTATTAGATAGGATGATCAAGTGATTTTCTTTTATCTATTATAGAGACAGACTATATTAATTAATTTTCTATTTTACATTCTTAAACATGGATTAGCCATAAAATATTACTTATTTTGATACTAGAGGCCCAATGCACAAAGATTCATGCAAAAATGGGCCTTCCTTCCCCTGGCTGTCAGCACCAACTTCACTCTGGCCAGAGCCGCCTTCCCGCTCCAGCCCAGAGCCACCTTTCCACCTTCCCATGCTGCCCAGAGGCCCAAAGCGGCTGGGGTGATGCAGAATGTGTGCATCGTCGCCATGATGACAATGCAAACATCCCACCCCGCCCCTGGCCGCTCAGCACCAGCATATGCAAACCCACCATCTTTGTTGGGTTAATCTGCATGCTCACTTCTGATTGGTTGATGGTATAATCAATTTGCATCTTACTCTTTTATTAGTGTAGAGATTGCTAGATTAATGTACATATATGTACGTGCTAATATCATAAAGAAGAGCTTAAGAATGTTCTTTTTCTATTCTCAAAAAGTGTCTGCAAAAGATTGGATTTTTTTCTTTCTGGCAATATTTAATAGAACTTGCCAGTAAAGCTATACTTGTAAGTTTCTTTGTGAGATTTTGACTATTTTTTTGTTTGTTTGTATGGTTTTTGGTTTTGTTTTTTAATCATTAGAAAGCTATTCAAGTTCCCTATTCTTAAACCAATATTGGTCATTTTGTAAGAATTCATACATTTTGTCTAAGTTTTCCAATTTTCCACAATATTTTCATATTATTAATTACTGTCTATAATCTATAGCAATGTCACTTTTTTTCTGTCAGTATTTGTGCCTTCCTTTTTTATTTATTGTCTTACATATTTTTATTGATTTCAAAGAGGAAGGGAGAAGAGAGATGGAACATCAATGATGAGAATCATTGATGGCTGTCTCCTGCACACCGCCTACTGGGGATCAAGTCTACAAACAGGCATGTGCCTGACAGGGATGGAATGTTAATCTCCTAGTTCATAGATACTCAACCATTGAGCCACATGCTTAGGCCCTCATTATTTCTTTATCGCTCTCCCTAGTAGGTAGCAGTAACTCATGAGAGTCCTAGGCTCACCGACCACCTAAGCCTCCGGGCACCACCTTCCTCTTCTATATCAGATACTTCTACATAGATGATTGGTAAGCCTAAAACCTGACAAATCAATTTCACAAAGAATTAGAATGAATCTTTCATTCTCGACATTAAATGGTACTATCCTTTGAGATGGGTACCATAATTACTGCAGTAAAGGAAATTGAGATTCAACCAAAACTACTGTTAGTAAATAGTAGTATAAATTCTACCATGCTCTTTATCTTTTCAAAATTTTCTTTTAAGCCTCAGTTTTAATTCTGTCATTTATTAGCTGGTGTCCTTTGTGTATAAAAAGTTACATTTGAGTCTCAATATCCTCATCCATAAATTGGTTTTAATATCATTTTCCAAATTTGACTTTGTATAGACACAAATATACTCAGCAACTTGCTTTTATCATATTTTGAATATCTTTCCTCATCAGTACTTCCACTTTAAAAAAAAAAAACAAACCTTTATTATTGAAAGTATTACATATGTCCTTTTTCACCCATAAATCTCTTCCAGCTCTCATCCTCCCCCAGTACTCTCACTCTTAATGGTTTTTAAATGGTACATATTTATTCATGCAGATCCCTTTATTTGTTGAGTGAATGTGAATCAGTAAAGACCCACAAGGTATCTTTCCTTATAATGCTGATACAATACATTCTGGGCTAATTATACCTCCTTGCAAGACTCTCATCTTTTGAATGCCTTCCCTTATTCAAAACCTAGAATAGGGGACAGGGAACCAGCAGTTTCACAGAATTCGGTCATATATTCAGCATATATGAGAAGCATCTTACTGTCTTATTCACTAACCAATAATGCCTGAAGTCTTTCCCAGGTCTTGTCTAAGAGCCCTGGGAGAAAGGTTCTGATCAAGACTTATTCAAAGCATAATACTGATTATTTTGAAGAATTCACACCATGTTCTCTACACTAGAAAAGGTCACCAACAGAAAAGGCAGCAAGTCTTTGAATAAAAAGCTCAGTATTATAAACAGAACCTCTGAGTTTCCTCATCTTTTTTCCTCCTCTGCCACCTGGCTACAGCCACAAAACTTATGGTAAGAGTGCCACATACTGTTAGATTGATTACACTGCAATTTGAAACCAGTTCTTTAATCTTTCATTCTAAATGCCCAACACAAAAAGCAAAAGCCTTAGCAGATCTGTTGACTTTTGATAATTTACTAAGTACCATAAATTATGCTAAGTGCTTTGTAGCCATAAAACCAAAAAACTGACCCTCAGTTTCTTAGAGATGATACATAGGTATCATCTCAAAATTAACACAGAAGTCTAAGACATAAATGCTTTAACATGTCCAATTTCCACATACAAATCTCTTCCTCAGTCCAGAATCATGTAGGATCTAAAAGTATGGACCTTATTTGGTAAAAATGTTGGATTCTATTCTTGGCTCCACTACTTATTACCTATTACTTATTAACTGTATGATGGAGTAGAGAGGTGGTAAAGTATGGAGGTTAAGTGCTTTGGCTTTTTTTTTTCTCTTTGTTTTAAATATATATATACGTTTTTATTGATTTGAGAGAGAGAGGGAGAAGGAGAGGAAGAAGTGGAAACATTGATGAGACAGAAACATCAATCAGCTGCCTCCTACACGCCCTCTACTGGGGATCGAGCTCAAAATACAGGCATGTACCATGACCTCTTGATTCATGGGTTGATGCTCAACCATTGACCCACACCAACAGGACTGCTTTGCCTTTGAAAGTAGAAATTTTCAATCCTGGCTCTGCCACTCACTGTCTTGGTAACCTTGGGTAAAGTAATTCCTCATCTATAATATGGGTATAAAAATTATATTGATTTCATTGGGTCGTTGTGAGGATGTCTAAGTAGTTATTAGAACAGTGTCAGCAAAGCCCTATATATGTTTGCTTTTGACTTTCCATCAGAGTTAGGATAAAACAAACTCCTTCCCTTGGCCTTTTAAATCCTGTAATCTGCTCTGTATCTAGCTCCCCCTCCTCCCTATGTGTGGCAATAATAACCTTTCTCATCCAATTCATGCCATCTTTTTATTTCTTCATGAGACCCTTGCACTTGCTGTTTCCAATCACTTCAGGACATACTGTTAGCAGGAAGAAAGGGGGGAGAGGAGGAGTTTATCTCACCCACTGAACAAAGAGGTCAGCAGACTTGGGACTTGCCAAGATAAAATTGCCAGATGTTCGCATACATTCTGGGAAAAGTCACAATATAAAAGGGGGACCTTGAAATCTAGCCTGTTGCCCAAGATACCAGGGAGGGGAAACTTGAAACCTATATAGGAGAAACATCAATGTAGGAGAGACACTCTCACACACTCCCAAGTAGGGGTGGGGATCAAACCTGCAACCCAGGTATCTGCCCTTGACCAAGAATCAAACACTAGACCAGTGTGGAGGCTGCAACTTTAAACCATTGAGCCACACTGGCCAGTACCATATAAGCTTTTAAACTTATAACTATCAGATCTTGTGCTATTTTATACCACTGAAATAGTTCACATCAAAATTCTTTTAAAAGACCCACAAAATCAGATCCTCTCACAGTCAGAGTTTAAGATTGCTAATGGAATTTAAATCCCTTAATCCTCTCCCCAAACACAAATTCATATCTCAAATTATGTTGTAACTCTTATAACAACGTGATTCAATTAGGTTTCTTTTCCTTGGAAGGATTTGCAAAATAACCAAAAATTGGCTTTTACCTTCTTAGCCCAACACCCTTACAATTACAAAAGGATTGAGGGCAAATAAGTAACAAGATTTCTTTTGAGAGCTGCTCAAGTGTTATGCAATGTCTAGCTTGCTCTCCCAGAAGAGAATTCATTGTAAATTTAAAACTGGCCTGTGTCCTCTGGAGCCCAACAATCCACACCAAATGCATGCCAGAAAAAAAAATTTTTTTTTTTTAAAAAAAGGCCAATCTACTTGGGAACAGCCTATACTCCAAAGATTTCTAAAAAGAATGAATGTTTCACATATAGAATCGACCTGTGGTCACTTAAACTGGTTTTTGCCAGCTCTAGAGATGAAGACCTTAGTAGAGTAAGGATGGATACTGGAAACCAGGGATTGAGGGAAATATCAAAAGTATACATCTGGGAAAAGGTATTACCTTCATCAGTGATTTTTTTTTTTAATCACTGATACTTAAATTTTGATTATTTGCACCAGAATCATCCAAGGGCTTATTAAACCACAGCTTGTTGTTTATCACTGCTCGAGTTTGATTTAGGAAGTCGGGAGTGACGCAAGAGAACTTGTATTTCTAATAGGGTCTCCAATAATGCTAATGTTACTAGTCCAAGATTACATTTTGAGAACCACTGGCCTACATTAAGAGAAAGGCCAGCAGAGAACCTAGGATACAAAACTTTGGTGGAGAGGCTAGTGGAAAGAGAAGAGAAATACAGAAATAAAGTCTGTAATCAAACAGGTGACTTCTTGCTCAGAGAGTCAAATCAACTGGATTTGGGTGCTGGGGGTGAAGAGGAGTTAATGAAAGGAGGACCTAGTCTCAGTCATTCAAGGGCCTAAACTAATTAAACCTTTATCATCCTTGAAATGGTAAAATTATGCTGGCCATCCAACCAGAAGAGAATGGAGGACCCAAAGTTATCCTGGATGTGGCCATTCATTCAACAGGTAAGAACAGAATGGAGGTTTGTACAAGAGATTTTTATGGGGCAGGCCTAGATTTTTATCCTCATTCCACTAAGAACTTGAATCAACAGCCTTACATAGACGGAAGGGGAGTGGGGAAATATAGTCCCTGGCAGGGCAGCCTTATCTCAGCACCGTATCTCAGGAGAGATACAATCTCCAGTGAACATCTAACAGTCTCTGCCACCAAACTCTCTTCCCATTGCAGGCTTTCAGCTTTAAACAAGTATGAACTGAATTTTAAAGGAAATGTACAATTAATTACACCAACATTTTAATTACTAAAATGAATGGTTGCAACTAAAAGTGATCAAAGGACTTATTTGATTGACTAAAAAAAAGTTATGGGACTCATCCAGGATAGTGTATTTATAGGAGCAGTCAAGAGGAAAAATGAAATTATTGTTTTATAACTCTATGGAATTCTTCTTACTTAACATGTTGTAATACTTTAGAGAGTAAGCAAATTTTTAAGTAAAATATAAGATTTCACAATTTCATATTTATACTACTTGATATCCTTTATTTATCATTCTTAAAGCAAATAACAAGTTTACGTTCCAAGGACGAAAATTTGCTATTATTGAGGATTATCTTCAATGTTTAGTGCAACTCCAAAAACAGGAATATTCCACATAACAGCAGCACTTTGCTTTTTAAATTGATTACTCTTAATGCAGTCACTCTCATTGCCTATGCTTGCCATAATATGAAATTACTGCCTGTGATATTTCATAATTGATGAAGTTGGAGAGTGAAGCTGTTTATATAACTCCTAGTTATATCTCTTTTAAGACTCTCGAAGAGCAAATTAACTAATATATGATGCTATTTACAGAAAGGAAAAAAGAAAAACAACAAAAACGCTTTATGGTCTTTCATTCATTTCATCAATTAGAACGCACAAGGCAGCATCTTTCTCTATAATCTGGTCTTTCCGATGACCTGAATTTTCTCTTTCTTGTTCATTCTGTCCAG
>PVJN01057822.1:0-12337 GCA_004026805.1 Lasiurus borealis | reverse complement strand
AAATGTCTAGGGGCATTTTTAACAGCATTTCTAACTTTTCTAACAGCATAAACAGCATTCACCAAATCTTTCCAGGCTTTGGTCCACTTTGGCAACAGATACATCATTCATTAGCTACTTTGTGGAACAAATCCACCTGCAAATCCTGCCACTCATTTGAAAGGTTAAATGTTGAGACTCACCCGTCCAAGTCAAATCTTCCAACCCGATCCAATTATACACAATGAGATATTGGTGGAGATTGCCAGAATTTTGCCAACAGTTACAAGTGTTTGGGATTTACCAGCCAATCTCCTTAATCTCTTGTTATAATGTTAACAATCCCTAGAGCAGTTGCCCACCTTGGAAAATTTAGATTAAGAACTGTGTATCACATCCATTCGGCAATAAAAGTCTAAAAAGATGGAACATTTTCTAGGTAAAGCTAAGTAAACCAGAGTAGTGCATTGAACTAAGGCCTACAGGGAAAGAAAGACTGTTGGATCCCTTGTGTAAAAGAGTAACTCCATCCCTGAATTCTCGTTCAGCGAAGCCATTTTTTTGGCATCAGGCTCGCTTTTGATCCATTAGCCTTCATCCGTTTGAAGGGCTCATGACATCATCTGTGCATGCTCACAGCACTAAAGGTTTCCTTTTGTAGAACACTCAGCCATGTAGAGTCATTTATCAAAAGCAGCTGGCTTCCATCTATACCCCGATTTGGTCTGAACTGCGCCTAAGAGCTCTGCAATCACTACGGAGCCTGACTTATTAAATTTCTGCTGAAATCTCTGCTGGGATGGGTGATTGATAGCTGAAGCTTTCCTCCTTGACCCATTTTCCTCAGTAGTCCCTCCTTCTAGAACAGTAACTCTTTCTATTCAGCTCAACTGTTCCCAAAAGTTTGTGTCCATCTTAATAGGACAAAGAGTATCATGATGAGACAAATACCACACATGGCCTTCAGTGCCAACCCTAGCTGGAAGATCAATGGTCACTGTGGTCTTAGGCAACATGACAGATGCAGCTGCACCGGCTATGATAGAACCTGTAGGGAAATCCAGCTGATATAAACTAGTACAGTCATACTAGTTGTCAAAATATTGAAATACTTTTCTATTTCTTGGTAAACAGCTACCGTACAAACTCACCACTGCAATCCCATGTCCCCAGCTACCCTGGACCTTTGATCTTCCCACCATCCAGTAATTGACATGGTGAATCTAATTCAGTACTCTGCTCCAGCATTAAAGCTGGTATCCACTCTTACCTTTCTTGATCGATCTGTGCCTACGATACACTAGTTGATCAATTATTTAAATAGCATCTCTGAGGACAGGTACTTAGAAGCCATGACCATAAAATTGTGAGGTCTGGAAGAATGTTGAGAACTGAAATGACCACTCTAGAACAGATAAACACCTGTTGTTAATTTCTCTTGTCACTTAGCTGGATACCAGGGACTCTTTCCCCTGCTGTTATTTTGGCCCAGACCTTATTTTCACAGTAGCTATTGAGTTCAATTAATTTCTCAAGGCAGTTTGTATGCTTACCATTCTTTGAATATAGTTAAATAGAGGCAAAGCTCTCTCTGGATGGAATTATTAACTTTTAAAAAGGAGCCAATGAAGTTTTGTAAAGCTTCTGCTACAAATATTAAATATGGGCAAAACAGAGCAGAAAAAAACTAAATGAAGAAGAATTTGAGTCTGAAAAAAAACAAAGGTAACATAAAAGAAAATCTGAGAATTCTTCCTGAAATTTAAGCTATAGAAAGAAGAGGTTGGAAGAGCCAAGATATACTGGCTTTTACTAAGGAAGCAGGACTGGAAGAGAGAACCACTAGCTGGGGACAATTGCTGTAGGGAGGTGGCAAGGGAGATGGAGAGAAGTGGATAAATTCAAGAATTTAGAAGGTAGAATTGACACAACCAACTAGTGAACACTTTGTAGGAACTGAATGGGATAAGCCTTATTGAGTCCTCACTACCAGTGTTTGTACTATAAAAGCATGCACCATCACATTTAGTTTCCATACTACAATAACTCCATGTTAAAGATGAGAAAAACTTAGCTTAAGCAGAATAATTTATTCACATTCAATTGTATATTAAGTGGCAGAGCCAAAATTAAACCAAATCAGTTTGTTTCTAGAGATCTTACTACTAACCAAGATATTACATCCTATAATTCTAGAAACATTACTATTCCAGAATATTCTTAAAGTAGAATTGGCATTTTCCTATTGGGCATATTATTATCCCCTCTTGACTTTTTCCAAAGTTTAATCCTACAAATTTCCAACCAAAGAAAGGATTATTCTCAATGCTTCTGTAATCTCAGTCAGTTATACCACAAAGCATAAGTAATCTTTTTATGTGAGTTCTTCAAATGGCCATCTTTTTTCTTAGTGGCTAAACTCCATATCCTCTCCAGATGGGCTTTAACAAACACATCTTTACTTAAAAATAATTTTTTTTATTGATTTCAAAGAGGAAAGGAAAGGGAGAGACAGAAACAGCAATAATGAGAGAGAATCATTGATCAGCTGCCTCCTGCATGCCCCCCATTGGGGATCAACATATGCAACCCAGACATGTGTCCCAATCGGGCATTAAACCATAGCCTCCTGGTTCATAGATTAACACTCAACCTCTGCGTCATGCTGGCCAGACACAATCTTTACTTTTCAATATCATGTCTCTTCCTCAGAAGGACAACACCCAGTGAATGATTTACCTGCCATGGTCAACTGCAATGCCAGCCCAGCAGAAGTAGCAGGGAAATTTTTGACATCTATGAAGCAACTAAGCAACTCATGATTTGTCCAAAGCCTGCTCAGTGCTGGCTGAACCCTGGAAAAGTCTGTTCTCATCAGCTACAACTCAAGCTGTGGGGTTGCAAAGGCTGCATTTCAGAGCTCAGATCACCAGAACTTGGAAGAAAGGCTCTGATGAATCCAAAGCTAGTGAGAGATTTGAACCCCAGAGGAAGATGAAAAAGCATGAAACTGGGTTCTCCTCATAAAGCCCAGATTGAGATGATTAATCCATACCCCCAAGCTGAAAGTAATCAGGCAAAATCCAAATTGACTTCAAACAGAGCATAATCTCAAGAAAACCACTAAATTCTCTATTATCAGTTTTTGTGTGTTTTTTTGCAGTAATTAGCAAGTGTCGTTATGATTGAGGACTAATTTCTTTTTACTGAGCAAGGAATAACATCTTCTCCTTTGTTACATTACTTTTCTCCAGTGAAAATGTAATCATAATTAGCAATGTATCTGCAAGTTCTACCATGATATATAAGAGATTTCTTACCCAATCTCCCGTCATAAGGTCATAAGAATGTTTTATAATGCTTGCTTTTGTAGAGTTTTGTGTACACTACATATATACTACAAAAATTATTTTTCCCTTTACTTAGTAATTTCAAGGGATATGTAACAAGTATTCTATAGCCTGAGGCTTGTATAATTTTAAATATGACTTCTATCTTTTATTTCTCAGCAAAAAAAATA
Organism: Lasiurus borealis; assembly: GCA_004026805.1. Taxonomy (NCBI): domain Eukaryota; kingdom Metazoa; phylum Chordata; class Mammalia; order Chiroptera; family Vespertilionidae; genus Lasiurus; species Lasiurus borealis. The sequence goes on along the minus strand of PVJN01057822.1, from coordinate 8,838 downwards.
CCAAATTGCAACCAGAGCCATAAAACTAAACTAGTTGCAAATTATATTCCCCTAAAATATTCAAGTCTGTCAAATAATTTCTTCTCTTGAAGCACATGAAGTAATCAACTTTTCATAACCATTTTTCCCTTTGCTTTTATATGAAATTTCTATATTCAATTGCAAAACTTAATTTTATTTAGTTGTGGTACTTCTATTTTATCAAATGAATCCAGAACCCAATGGATAAAACAACATAAATATTTCCACAAGCTCTTGATTCTTATTAGTCCTTTTCTTCTCTCCCATTTACTCCCACACAACCATTTCTTCACAAATACCTCAATTTAATACTGGTAAGTTGACCATTTCTAACACTGAAGTATCTCCAAATATGTACTAATCAATAGCTATTTCCAAAAAAAAAATGCCACTGTAAGTAAAGAATCAAAATGAGAATTCATATCCTCGCATTTCCTGACCTACCTCTAAGGAGGAAATGATCCGAGTTTCTAAGATTATCTTTCTAAGCCTGGTGCAAGAAAACTATTCCCCGGTGGATTCTTGGTCATCGATTGCTTCAGCATTGATTTATTCATTATTTCAAAATTATGTGTGCACCTACTCTTTATGCACTAGTGAGGCTTCATTGTTTAAAATGGATATAAGAAATGGACATTATAAAGATTAGGTTCGTGAGGGGAAGTGCTGTGTCTGGCCCAGAAGTGCCAAATAAGAGCAACAATATTGAAAACAGTGGGAAACAACAATGTAAGGATAAATAGTATTTTTTACTAGCCTCAGTTTGCTCAGAATCTGGCAGGGCAGACAGATATGTGGCTATAACAGGAGCATAAGTGGCACCATAAATACAGAAGCAGTGGACCCTGGATTTTCCAGGATGACCCAGATTTCAAATATTTGGCCCCATTGACAGACTGAACTTAATACATGACTTGTCTTATTCACGAAATATGGTTTATATGGCTATATAAAAACATAATTGAAACAAGAGACCATTGAAGAGGGATTAGAAACCCTTGCTTTGAACTAACATACAGTTTTGTTAAAAAGCTTTATGCACCTGAGACCACTTCAGAAACAAGATATAGCAGCATGTAACCATGCTTAGACCAGATAGTAAGTGCTGAAAGGAATATAAGAATTCAGAGAAACTTTACAGAGAAATTAAACTTTATTCAGAAACTTAGACTTCAGTTCAAACTTTAAAATGGGCAGGAATTTCAGAGCAAGAAATGAGGTTACAGGGAAAAGGCCGAGCATCATTACTTTAAAGAGCAGAGTAAGGTACAGATCAAACTTCAGGTTCAAAAACTGTCCTTTCCCAGACAAAAAGGCTAACGTGTTGAGTTTACTGTGGGGAAACACTTCTTTGTGGATACAGTGATGAGGAATGATGTCTTCAGACAGAATGCTTTCTAAAGCAGCTTGAGAAAAGGAATTCACTGATTCCTGGGCAGCTTAGTGGAAACAGAAGGTATAAAAATGTTTTATTTAGATACAAATGCCCTTGCAATTATATTTTACTTTTTAAAGTACTTTTACCTCTGCAGAGTCCTTGCAGTCTGGTCTCACTTGAACCGTACATGTGACTGTAGCTAGTAACTGGGTGTAAAGTAGGCTCCTTCTGGCCTTAGGCTGTGCCTGCAGTTCAGTGGCCACAGTCCTACAACACTGGCTAAGTGACCCACAGCTCCACTTTGCTGAGTATGAAAGCACCGCTAATGGAACTGGGCCCCTAGGAAATGTCAACTCTGCCTTGATTTAGGAAAGACACTTGGCTATACAATCACTGATGAATTGGTTTCCTTCTTAAGTTTGGGGGTCTGATTTGAGACCATGTGGATGCTCAGTAAGAGATCCTACATCATGTATTACCTCATGCTAGTAGGCATGAAAGATATTCCACAAATATCCAGAGGAAAAGAAGTACAAAGGATTAAGAGCTTTTTATTGTCCATTAATATAAAATAGGAAAGGCAGTCTTTTGATTATGGAAATAGATGTGCTGTAAATATATACAGTTCTCCAAAAACATATCCTTCCATTCTTACTTATTGGAAAAGCAGAATATTCTCCTTCTACCAGAGTTAGAAAATCTTTGGATATGATGCATGACAAGCAAATGCATAGTGTCCCCAATTGCTACTTAGCATTTTATCCTATGGTAGCTACTCTTGGCACACCAAGAAGGCTGGCTTTAAGTGATGTTAACAGCAACAAGTAGACCCTTCATGACCATACAACTGTGCCTTTTTCCATCTGGCAGAGAATAATGTCTTGTTTAATGTATTTAAAAACATCTTAACTCTGTTTTCTCCAAGCACATTTACAGTTAATGCATTGGCTCTTTCTATAAATCCTTCCAACTTCTTCATCACTGCTTTTCATAAAGGTAACTTAAATACTTATATGCAATGTGATTTGTCCCAAACCATGTGGGGAGCCAAGATTTGACTGAAATAGTCATTGTTGGGAGTAAGGAGATTTGGAATCTATAGTTTGGAAAAGGCCTCCTTAGAAAATGAAGCCAGTAAGAACCAAAATACATAGAATTTAGACAGTTATAGGAACAGACACCCTATGAATAGTTTATAATTATATTTTACCTGAAATGGGGACTCGGCAAATATCTTCAGGAAGATAGCTGAACTATATTTGACAGGCCAGAACACTCACTGAAAGATATCTAGCATGGGACAAGGGTAGCTTTGGTGAAAAATTTTTAAAGGCAATGCAAAAGTGAAAATTTCTTCATGTTTATCAAGCCCTCTTGAAGGAGAAATAACCATAATTTAAAGAAACCATCTCAAAAATGCCCAATCTTATGCTATCGTTCTCTACTGACCAAGAGACAGTTAGGCCTATAACTTAGGTACCTGTGTGGAGGTACTCGCTGGGAGTACCTAAAGCTACGTATGACTACAAAGAATTATTCTGACAGATGTTGTTCATACCATAATGTAATACATAGGATTCTGGTTTGCACATCAATGCCTTCTGAGTTTCATTAGCAAGACCACCTCCGATAAGGTTATCATCTCTGCATAATTAACACAATTAAGTTTCTGGGCCTATGAAGTTGAGGACCAGTCCATCATATGCATGTGATGCCCTCTCCAAGGTACTGATTCCCAGGGGGTCCAGCCCATGGCTGCCAGACAGCTCTCTCTGGATCTTTTCTTCCCTGTGTATTCTTTGATTTTATGCTCTAGGTTAATGTGCCTTCAAATTTTACTGTGCTTTCAAATCACCTGGAATCCTTTTAAAATATAAACCTTCACAGATGTTTAATAAGCCAAGCAGACACACTATTTTTTTCTGCACAGAATCTAAAATGCTTCATATGCTTAACAGTGAATAAAGGAGTATTCAATGAGTTCTTGATGGAAAGTAAGGTTGTTCCCTTGAACCATTTATGAGGGATTAATGTGGTATTACTATCTTGGGAAGGAGCCTGAAGCTGTCTCAGAAAAGACTGATTGATGGGTAATGTCTGCCATGTGTTTGGAATGGAACAAACATGGCAGACATGGCAGACATTAAAAGTCGTATACAGATAACTCGTACACTCCCTAACTTTCCATGATTCCAGGAATACACAGAAGTATTTTTGACATCTTGGGAAAGAGACAATTTTCTTCAAATATTAAAAATAAGCTATTTAGAATTTCAATATTCGACACTTGTGTGTTTGTATGTGTGTATAACAGACACAGCTGTTAAGCCTAGACTTTTGAAAGTTCAGATTTTCTCTTGAGAAGCTCAGAAAATAACACATATCTCTGACTCCTTGTTTCTGCCAGAGCGGTACCATAGCTATGCCCCTGTGATTGGGAGTGAAGGGATGTGTCCACCCCACCACTGGAGTTTCTAAGAGCTGCTTATAAAACAAGTTACTTAAATTCTAATGAGATATGGAAAAGACCCAGGTAAAACAGAAGAAGTTGTGACTAGGTGAGAAGTTCTTCTTTCCTTCTTTAACTATTCTTTTCCTTATTCAATTTAGCTGAATACATATTAAGATCCAGTAAAAACAAGTCATCTAAATGTCTAATGCCAACATCATATCCATTTATAGAATGTTATCCAGCAATTAAAATTTGTTTATGAAAAATCTGTAGTAGCAAATACTCATGTAGTATGGAAATATTCATGTTTTGTAGTAAGAGAAAAATGAGATGAATTTTTCACAGCTATTAAAATATATTTGTGTGGGGTTTGGTGGGGAGTGCAGGGAGAGGGGTGGTAATGACTGCAAACACTAGCCTTAAAAGATTATCTGTTGCTCAGTTGGCCTGGCTCAGTAGCTGAAAGTCAACCTATATGAACCAGGAAGTCACAGTTTGATTTCAGGTCAGGGGGCATGCCCAGATTGTGGAGTCAGTCCCTAGTGTGGGGCGTGCAGGAAGCAACCAATCAATGATTCTCTCTCATCATTGATGCTTCTATCTCTCCTTTTTGAAATCAATAATAATAACAACATATTAAAAATTAGCTATTGTTTTTGAAGAATAAGACCATGGGTAAAATGTTTCTTAGTTTTCCAAGTTTGCTACCATAATCATGTGTCTATATTTTTTAAGTGAAATAAATTACAAAGAAAACATACTATGCTTGATATGAATAAATGTTTGTCTTGTTGGGTACAGAAGTAATTTAACAGTAGTAAGGCAAAGTGGAAGTGTGGATTCATCCCTATAATATCATCACTTGGAAACATGACCACCTTACTTTTAGTGTATTATCAAAATATATTCTAAAGTCTGAAACAAAAGCGTGATTGCACCTTTTGAGGAGAAAGCGTCTGTGGCTGAAGTGTTAGGCTGTAAAATTCAATGGACCCCACAAATACACTGTTCCTTCTCTTTTCCCTTCAATGACGGGAAACAGCTTCTCACTGTTGCTGGGCCATTGGTGCTTCAACATCCCTCCTTGGCACAGCTGCTCACAGCTTGATGAATGGTCCCTTTACTAAACCCCCTTCAAAATTTCAATCAAGCATGTCAAAGAATCGATAATAGGCACTGAATGGTGTAAAAATACTAGTTATACATATTTCTTTCAATCCTGCTCAACATTATATTTAAAAGCCATGCAATTGGTTGACATTAATGTATTGATATTTTACTGGAGAATATGTTTACATTTTGTAATATGTAATTTAATCTAAAGAATCCCCAAGGCCCCATGTGGCTCAGTCTCAGATGAGAGATGCATTCAAAGGAAACATAAATCTTACTTCATAAACCTTGTACATCTTACAGATATTTACTGTAAAATATAGATGAGCTCTAAACTTTGGACAATATTGTAAATATTTGCTGCTGATTTTTAAAAATGGGTCAAGCTGGAGTTTACACAGGGCACCAGCCAGAAAATTTGCCAGAAATTATTTCTAGAATCAGTCCTTATTGCCTCACCACAATTCTGCTCTCTGTTAAGCTCCTCCACTTGCCTCTGAGCACTTTTCCTGACTTCCTAGCCAGGTGTGACCACCAGGACTGACCTACTCCCTGGCCATCTGGCCTGGAGAATTCGCTGTGTAACCCAATGTCACCAGATCCTTTCTCAACCCATGAGGAGGAAGCATGTAGCCTTCTGGGAATTCTTCTGATTTTCTTTTTCATTACCAATTTCATGGGCAATTTCTGATGAATAAAATTCTTCCTTTCACTTTGATGAGAAACATGGTATATACTCAGGTCCCCTTGCTTAAGGGGAAAGCTTTGCCCTTTGGACCCTGAATCTGCAGTCTAAACAGCATGGAGCTGCCTGAATGCAAACATACGGTGCCCAGGGGGAAAAATTAATTCTCTCCCCTAGGGAGAGGACCTCAGTGCTGAAAACACAGCAAAGAACTCACCAATGGAAGAACCTTTCACACTCGATGTTCATTTATATTTCAAAGAATAGTTTGTCCTCTAAGGAGACTATCAAGATATTTTCTTTTTATTTCTAGAAAGAAAGCAGCAGACATAAACATGTATCGAAGAGACAGAAAACATCTCAGTAAAGCAAGGAAATATGGTAAGTCTATGGCCAAATCTATGATGGAAGAGGCAAAAAAGTATCAAAATCATTCAGGTCTCTTTCTATAAGAAATCCAGACCGCAAGTCATAAAGTCCTATATACTTACCTCACAAGTTCAATTCTGTTGCACAGAATCTCGAATAATATATGATATTACAGAATAGGCTCTAGCCAAAAATAATGCCATCAATTTCCAGTGTCACTGGCACAGCACAAAGCACAAAGAAAGGAAAACTCATGAATCACACATACTTCGTCTCCAGTTTTAAGCACTACTTCTAACTTAGGTAAGTTGTCTTACCTAGCATTGTTTGCCAAGGGCAAGCCCAACAACCAAGCGAGTAGAGGCTTGGGTGAGAACAGCAGACCATGGGTGCCAGGCATTAGGTAAGCCCAGGAATCATACAGGACTGACTGGTATGGAAACTGCTCTTTTTTTATTATTCTGAGTCAACATAAAATTCAGGAAGATCTCCCTTTGCCTGCTCAATGGCAGCTACAGAACATGTCTGAGCAAAGATGAGCCATCACATCTGCTGTCTTAGTCCATTCAGGTGACTATAACAAAAACCACAGACTGCATAGCATATGTACAGTAGAAACTAACTGCTCATAGACATGTAGGCTGGAGGTTTGAGATCAGGGTGCCATCATGGTCAGGTGAAGACTTTCCTGGTTGTAAACTTCTCATCATATCCACACATGGCAGAAGGGCTAGGGATCTGTGGCCTCTGTGAGGTCTCTTTTATAGAGTCACTAATCCCATTCATGAGGGTTCCACCCTCCTAATCTAATCACCTCCGAAAGACCCACTTTCCTACACCATTACATTGAGTGTTAGGATTCCGATGTGTGTATTGGAGGGGGGTGGAGGGGATACAAACATCAGACCATAGCAGCTACTGCACTCCTAATCATTTGCATAGAATTCACCTTATGAATGAGTAGATGGACCAATAGGTCTCCCCCAGAGATGCAGTGCACTAAGAATCTCCAGCAAATAGCATAGAGGAGTCCATCCCTGGCCCACATCTTCAATGTCTATAACACTTCTCATATAGGAGAACCCTACAAAGGGGAACATCTTGCCCTTTTCAATTCCTTGGGGTTTTCAAGGAGGAGTATAGGGGAAGGGTAACTAAGGAGTATAGTAAAAGTGATGGTGATGGGGTTGACAGTAAATGACAACCCCAAGTGATATACAATTTGATCTCTTATCAGACTAAGGGAGGGGTCTCCATCACAGATAACATTCACCTTCCCCCTGGGAAATCCAGGAAAGCATGGAGGTGGACCAGGGCTAAGTGTCCTTCTGAATAGGCTGTCGAGTGGTTCTCCAGTTAGAACCTCACATATACAGGAAAGCCCAGGAGCAGGGAGAGTAGGATGAGTGCTTAGGAGCCTGGTCTCTGGCCTCAGAAAATCTCAGACTTTAATTCCCAGCTCTTTCCCTTACCCTCTCTAGCTTCAGCTGTCTCATCAGCAAAGTGGGTTTGTTGTGATGATTAAAGGATATAACATACAGGAAGCACTCAGTACTCTGCCTGGCATATAACAGGCACGCATTAGAATGGTGACTCTGGTATCATAACCCACATGTCCACTTACACTTTTCTCTCTCCCTTTTTATATTTGAACGTTACTTTCCAGAAGCCTTTCTCAGGCTCTGAAAGAGTTGCACTAAGAGAATTCCATCCTTTCTTCTCCGGAGCTAGTTTACTATTGATGTTGGCTACACAAGCAACGACTTGACACCCTCCCTTACTTTCTCCTCCAAACCACCTCCCCTGTGCCTCACATGACAAGCCAAAGTCAGGCCCAGCTGGAAAACAAGGTAAAATGTAAAAATCCATGAAGTCAGCTGTTTTCAATTATAAACATAATACAATAATCATACCCACAAACTCCTTTGTAGGGAGCAATGAACTGAAGGAGAAAATTGCATGTAAAAATATTACAACATGCAACAATTAGAATGAACTGTTATGCTCCACTTTTACAAAAAAAGAAGGGGGGGGGGTGGAACAGATACCCCAACGAGGAGAATTGTGCCACGACTGAACTAGCATTAGCTGGAACGGAATTCTGAGATGTCAGTGCATGGCTTGTTTGGAAAACTGAGCACCATCTGCAAATCAGGACCAGCTGGAAGATTCTATCTAAAACAGATCCAGCCATGGAAAAGGGAAAATCTTAAACTGCCCCAAACTGGCTTTGTCAGGCTTGGCCTTGGACTAGCGGAAGACACAGGGTGGACCCTTCAGTTTCAGCCTTGTTTTACTTTTAATTTTTCTAACTAGGTTAATTTTGGGGGTGGGTGGGGGTGGAGCTGAATACCAGAGTTTGGCTCAACATATAAATAAAGCCTGTGGTCCTGGTTTCCCTGGCTTTTCAACTCGTTTGGCACCAACAAGAAGTGGTCTCGCTCACCCTAGAACTCAGCTTTGGCACCAGTTTCATGTGGGATTGAATCTGGGCTGGGCCATGTGGCCTTGGTAGGCTGGTTTCACTTTTCTGTCTCTAAGCTTCCTCATCTCTAAACACAGTGATGTTGTGGGGATTAAATGACTTGATGCACATAGAATAATTCCTGGCGCTAGTGAGCACTCAAATGTCAGCTATTATTATTTCAGTTCTTATTGGTCTCATTATTTCAAAGTTGGGTTTTTTTTTAATTAATGAAGAACAATAGAAAAAATATGTTTGAGAGTTGGCCTCGTCCAAAACTTCAAAGCCTTGAATCTAAACAGGGTCTCCCCACACAGAAGGAGCATCCGTTTGTAATTAATGACCCTCCTCCCCCC
>PVJN01057821.1:0-12337 GCA_004026805.1 Lasiurus borealis | reverse complement strand
GAAAAGGCTGCGGGCGGCGGGGAATCCGTAGCCTGGGGGCTCGCCGGCATCCCTTTTCATTTCAAGCACTTATTGATTTGCTGTTGTCATCTTCGGCGACGCAGAAGGACACTTGAAAGAATTTCTGATGGGGCTCTGATCTCAGAAAGGAGGTGACCTGCCTAGGCTCTCACCAAATTCTTAATTACCACATCAACTGCTTTTTTTTTTTTTTCAATCTCTTCCCCCCTCACCCCCATTCCGCCTCCTTCCCCCGTGGCAACCGAGTTTGCTTTTTCTTAACTTTTTAATTATTCAGAAACTTCCGCACCGCCACGGGCTTCCGTTTTGCAGAGGTTTTCTAACGGAGTCTCCTCCCTCCCTTCCCCAGGCCAGGGTCTGGAGGTTGACCCCTCTGACCTTTGGCACACCTGGGCCTTGCAAAATCCCTCAATCCTTTTAGCTCTGTGGAGGGAAGGCCCATCCTCTCTCCCCACGGTGTGCACCCACGTGGACATGGGAAGACTCAGACTGCCCTCACACCCAGGGGGTCTCACAGACACTCCCTTTTCAGTTGCCTCTTGAAATCGGAAATGCCTGGCTGATTTGACTTGGATAGTGGTCTCCCTGCCCGTTCCTTCCTCAAAGCAGCAGGAACATGTGTGCAGACGTGCCCACAACATCTCCACCTACATTCTTTACCAAACTGTAGATAAAGAGGAACTGAGGTAGGGGTGTCAGGAATCAGAATTCCCCATCCAGGTTCGCTCAGTCAACGTGGGCCAGCCTCTGCAAGGGCTCCTGCAGGCAGGAGGCCGCAGGAGCCTGCACCTTGGGACAACCGGGAAAACCACTGTAAAAAGCAGGATAACTTCAGGGTTATTTCATTAGAATGAAAATTATGTTTCTGGGTTTTGTTTGTAACTATCTAGGATTAGTACATGCAGAATTGACAGGAAAAACATGTGTCACCATGGTTATTGGGATCAGAGAGGAGCAATATCTTGGGCTCATCAGTGAAAAGAAGATGCCACCCGTCCCCCCCCCCTCAAATCTACACAGTTCTGTGGTTTAATTTCATCTATAACAGTGGGAATAGATAGGACATAGCTGGTTTAAATATTTTATGTATTTTGACCAATCTTAGCTTCCATTAAAATGAGCTATACAGAATTTCTCTTAACCCAAGACGCTTCTTTCTGTGGGCTGACACTCTAACCACCAAGCCAAAATGTCTAGAGCTGCTGTGCTGGTTCTAAAATGACTTTTTCTTTTCTTCTTCTTCTTTTTTTTTAATCAGCATAACTTTAGTTTTCAAAGACAAAAAACTTTACTATAATAAACAAAGATGTTAGTTTTCACTCCCTCAGAATTTCCATTTTAGTCATTGCAAGAAATAATAATTTGTATTACCATATGCATTCCTTTTACTTTTGGGGGTGGGGTGGGTTGGGTCCCATTATCACCCCTACCACAAACAAAGCCTAAAAGCTAAATTCTTTCTTGTATAATGATTAATATTTGGAATGCTTCTGACGTAATTCACATCATCCTAAAAATGTACTTGTGAACTTTCTTGGAATTTCGAGCAAAAGTTTGTAGCAACTAGAGCAACTTGTCTCTGGGAAGATAATCTCTTGACTGCACTCTCATTGTTTGGAGGAATGGACTTTGGAGCAATGAAGGAGGCAGGGGACATTGGAGCTTGTCAGCTACTTCAGATAAGTCAAGCTGGAGTGCAGCGAAGTGACTGAAGCAATGGTCAGATTCTCATCCTGGTTTTTTTTTTTTTTTCCTAAATTGAAGCATTGATTTCCCCACCGTGGGATCTTGAAGCACCTGACATGTATGCTGATCACTCCTCTTGGTCTTCCCCATGTGGTTTCATAGAAGATCTCTGCTTCAATGGTGTCTGCCATTGTAACTCTCATGATAATAACCTTGACGTTCAAGTTTTGATGCATTTAGATGACAGCTGCTCTGTTAGAAAGCCGTAGCATACAGAAGAGAAGGGACAAGTAAAGACTCACCATAACTCAAATTCAGACATGTTTAAGTGACTTTGACAGTGGAAAAAGTCTGGCAGTGCTTCTGGTTCCCTGGGCTTTCTACTCCCAACTTCATGTGGACCATGAGAGAAAGCCTCTGGCTAATGAGGTGTAATGAAACCTGGGTTTAAGAAATAATAGCATTGCTGAGACCGGTTTGGCTCAGTGGATGGAGCATCGGCTTGCAGACTGAAAGGTCCCAGGTTCGATTCCGGTCGGGGGCATGTACCTTGCTTGCGGGCACGTCTCCACTGTGGGGCATGCAGGAGGCGGCTGATCGATGTCTCTCTCTCATCGATGTTTCTGACTTTCTATCTCTCTCCCTTCCTGTCTGTAAAAAAATCAATAAAATATATTTAAAAAAAGAAATAATAGCATTTGCACTGAGAACAAAGTGAAGTCAAAGCCTGGTATATACAAAATGGATCTGGTAATTTGAATAAGTAGTGATAACTAATATTTACAGAGTGCTTAGTTTATTTAGCCATTGTGCTAAACATCTTTGTATTGATCATCACATGTGGTCCTTATATCAGCATTATAAGGTGGGTGGCATCATTTACAACTGAAGACAGTGAAGTGTGGCATTATTATATCACTGGCCCAAGGTCATCCAATTGGTAAGAACACACGCTTCTAACCAGAGTGAGTAGGAAGTTACTTCAGATCACATCGATGGCAAGTAGCACAGTGAGAATTTGAATCTTAGGTTTGTCTAATTCTGAAATTCCAAATGTTAACTAGAACACTGAACTGGTGGTGAAGATAACTGAAGAATCAGAATCCTCTGGGGGAAAGAAATATAGAAACTCCATGTTTGAATGAATATATATATATATATATATATATATATATATATATATATAACTGTAGAGATAAGAAAATAAGTTAATTGGTGGATGGATAAAGTCAGAAATGTTGTAAGTGCTAGAGAGAAGGAATGGAGAAATGATTGAATTAAAGAGAACAGAAGAAAGAACAAATCTCTAATATTTGTGCTTGGCAGGTCATTCCAGGAGAGAGTAAGATAAATTCAGGCCCATTTTTTAGTAGTAGGAAAATTAATGTGCAAATTGTTAGGTTGGCTTGACCCTAATATAAGATCTCAGGAATCTAGTTTATAAGAAGACTCTCCTAAAGTTTCCAAGGGATAATAAAATGTCTAAATTGCGGCTTGAGTAGTTTTATCCTAGAATCAAAGGGAAATGTAAGTGTGAGAACAGGCATCTTGCAGGAACAAGCAAGTTGAATGGGAGAATGAGATCTAGTATGCTAAACCATGTCAAACTCAAAGGAGACATGAAACTTGGCCTTTCATTATGTACTTCTATCTAGTTTACACTCTAATATCTATCTCTATTACTAAGTCAAGTCATTTTAAGTTATAAGTGAGATGGCCTCTGTGCTGAAGAAGAAACCTTGGATAGAAGGGTGTCAAGGGACAAATGAAGGGGAAAGATAGCAATCCCAAGGACACAGTCTAAGGAGAGCAACTCTGAATCAATATACTAGTTGTTGGGAGGAGAATATTAGTCAGGAGAGAATGCCAGTGAGCTTCCTAAGAGGTCCAATTTATCATGATCCTAAAGGTTATTTGAATTCATTTGCCTCTCTTGTGGAAAAGATCTAAAACTGCTCCATCCTAGCCTTTTACAGAAGATATAATATGTGCATGCATGATTTCTCAGTTTTATGAAGCACAGGAAGAGAAATGAGACTCAATCCAGTTTCCTACCCCCTACCCCGAATCTCTTATTTCTTTGTGCTGTGTGTAGAGTAAGGTAACACGAGGAAAGAAAAACAGTACATGGGTTCATTTCAAGGGAGATATCAACCTGTGCTGTCACTGGACTCCGGGCTTGTCCCCAAATGCTACGGACTTTGGAGAGTAAAGTTTGAGAACACACAGAGTCTTTTTAAAAAATATATTTTATTGATTTCTTACAGAGAGGAAGGGAGAAGGATAGAGAGTTAGAAACATTGATCAGCTGCCTCCTGCACATCCCCACTGGGAATGTGCCTGCAACCAAGGTACATGCCCTTGACCAGAATCGAACCTGGGGCCTTTCAGTCCACAGGCTACTGCTCTATCCGAGCCAAACTGGTTTTGGTGAGAACACACAGAGTCTTATTTTCCATCTCTGTCTTGTGGGTCTGAGAGTCAGTATTTTTCTAAATGAAAAAGAGAAATTGGGATTTATAGAAAATAAGAACCAGAAAAGATCTTGAAAACACCTCTCCCATTTAGTCTACATTTAAGTTACCCCAGAATGATAGCTAGTTACCCCTTTCAGCAAAGAGTGTCCTCTCCTAAGTTCCCTTGGCCATACATTTGGATGCCTTATAATTTCACAGATACATTGTGTAAGTATGTGCTGATTGAACTCCAGTGAGTGAAAAGAATGATGTCATGTCAAATTGTTCTAATTAGTAGAGGGTATTTCTTTCAGAGTCTTCCAAATATTTCATGTCTTTTACCCTCCAAAATTATATGAAAATATTATAGGGTTCATTTAACACATGGAAACTAAGTCATAGAGACTTCTAAGAGTTGTCCTAAATGTAAGTGGCACGGCACTAGAAGAACTAAATTAAAAATGAAGTCAGAAAATTCTCTGTTCAAGGCTTTCCTAGCAGTCCTGTCACTTCTTGGAGCTAGTTATTATCTTTCTGTCTGAGAAAAGTACACGTTTGATTGTAACTCTATCTGTCTGTCTGTTTGTCTGCCTACGGGTAGTTTATCTTTTAATCCATCAATTTATCTCCTTGCTAGTTTTCTAATACACCATACGTTAGCCAATGTTGATAAAATTTCACCCTTACCACGAGTGCTACTTGAGCAGCTTGAGATGGTTGTCATATTTTTCAGATATCACATGTAACTAACAGAGCTACTACTGTTTATGTGCCGTAATTTGGTTCTTATCTGGAAATTGCACACATACCACACTTTATCTCATGGGGACACGCCTCCATTTATTTGCACTTTTGATATTTATGCTGTCTGCTAGGAGGATGTTGATCATTTTGTTCATGTCACTCTTGCACTTTGTTGCCATGTGTGTGTCCATACAGGTATATTTAGTTTGTTTCCCAAGCCTGACTTCAAGAAAACTGAAATCATCGGTGCACTGTAAAATGTTTGCATTTTCTGAAACAAAATGTGGGAATAATCTTAGAACAATATATATTCTTCTTTTCTGATATAAATGTTCTTTCTTCTTTCAAATTAACATAGTCCACATTTTTTGAGAAGTCCCTTTTACTGAATGTGATTTATGAATCAAAAGCAATAGGATTGCTACTATTTTCTTTTTTATTTACTATCCTTATGCTTCCCTGAAATGTCTCCTCTTTTTCCCTCAGAGATGCATTCCCTCACTCAGAGTATTTTGTATCTTATCCTATAGGAAAAGCTGCAAATTGTACAGGTTAAAGCTGCATTGTTCTTTATTTCACCCATCCCGCCACCCTCCACTCCCCCCTCACACAGTCTACAACTCATCCTTCCCCAAAGCATTGCCATTTTGATAGTTTTTGTTTTACAAAAATAAAGTAGGATCTAGAAAAGTAAATAAAAATAAAAATAATGATTTTAATTTTGAAATATTTATTTATTGTGTTTTAGAATAGAAAGGTACATAAAGAATATGCCCTCTCCTCATCCTCCACCCTCCTCGAATCCAAAGGATATGTTAAATAGAGAGAAAAATTAAGAAGGGAAAAGGCATGATTGAACTAAAATGGTATAAAAGAGCAGAGGCAGGGTCTAGAATAGTGGGTTAATAAGATGACTCAGTTAATTTGGTAGATTCTTTTTGTGGAAATTTGTTAAACTGAGTTCTGGGTGTTGGATATGATATATCTAGAACTTTACAGGGTATAAACTGAGTTAAAAAAGAAAGACTAACTGAATCTTCTAATTATATACAAACTAGAGGCCGGATGAAGTTTGTGCCAGGGGCTCAGCCCTTGCAGCCCCTGCTTGGTCTGCAAGGTCATCCAGAAGGACGTCCAGAAGGTTGTTTGGCTGTTCTGTCTAATTAGCATATTATGCTTTTATTATTATAGGTCAATGGTCGGCAAACTTCAGCTCACAAGCCACATGTGGCTCTTTGGCTCCTTGAGTGTGGCTCTTCCACAAAATACCACAGGTGGGCACGCACGTACAGTACGATTGAAACTTCATGGCCCATGCGCAGAAGTCGGTTTTCGGCTCTCAAAAGAAATTTCAATCGTGTACTGTTGGTATTTGGCTCTGTTGACTAATGAGTTTGCCGACGACTGTTTTAGATGATCACAGAGAAAGGAAAGGAAAAGAAGATGGTTCAACTGATGTGGCAGGATGCAGGGTTGGGAGAAGATGAGAGAATTTCAGAGAGTAGAATGGTCTACAGATTGGCTTGAGGAGAATGTTTTTTGAGTCTTTTGTTTTCCCATGTTGAACTTAAATAGTATTAGATTTTTTAAATTGAAAATTTTTGTCTAATTACAGATGAAGTTAATGCCCCCCCTCCTGATTTACTTTAAATGTTGCTATCTTAGTGTTTTCCTTTAAATACATTGTTTGCAGGTTTGAAAACTTTGGAAAAATACATTATTTCCAGGCCCTTTTAAGGATTATTTCACTGAAAGGCTATAACCCAATCAGTGAGCTAATCCCAACCGCAGAGGGCTTTCAGAGTTTGAAGGAAGGCAAAATGAGAAATTGGACCAGGTTCACGGTTGCTCTCACTTTGCTTTACTTCCAGACTCACAAACCTGAATCTCCCACAAATAAGTATATTTATGAGAGTTCCTCAAAAAAGCCTATGTCCCATAAGTTCCAAATTTGGTGGTCAAATAGCACTTGTGGAATGAGGAGTCTGCTAGATAGAAAGTTTGAGCCAGATGCTAGGGAAGAAGCCTGCCGGTTTCCCTCTGTGATCATGTACAAGATTCCTTGCAGCCTCCTAAGAGCCTGCTTCTGTATTAGATTTATTAATGGCCATTGGCCTAAGCTGGTCTGACTATGGCCTCTAGATAGTGAAAGACAAAGGCATATATGCAGATGTGAAGAGTAGGGAGAAAACATTAAAAATCAACATTTCTTTGTGAAATTAAAAAATAATTTTCCTACAATAGGTTGAATACCTCATGATCCCTTGCTTATACATGGAAGCTAAAACAAACGAACAACAAACAAACAAACAAAAACACCCCCCTCTCCCCAACCTCCCACTGTAGCTCTTCTACAGAAGCCAACCTCATAGGTCCAGAGAACAAATTGGTGGCGGCCAGAGGTGGAAGTGGGTAGGAAGGTGAGAGAAATGAGTGAGCCGTTTTTGTTTTCTAGTTTAAATAAGTATCTTTAAGCCATATGTTTATATACTAAGCCTTTTAAATATGATTATGGGTTTAGATGTAACATAGATAAATCATAAAAAGATCTGCCACCAAGGGGCTTCTATGAAAGTTAAAGAAAGAGTGAAATATTATGTCAGTATAGCTTGGAATCTACTCCATGTTTCAAAGATATTAACATACACTGATGTCTTGCTATACTATGATCCACAATGTATCCAGTGTGATCTGAAGCACATCTACACTAGATTGATCTCCTTAGGAGAATGTAAAACCCCCAATGTGACGTTTGTTTACCTTTTCAACCGTATATTCCATCTTTTT
Organism: Lasiurus borealis; assembly: GCA_004026805.1. Lineage (NCBI taxonomy): Eukaryota > Metazoa > Chordata > Mammalia > Chiroptera > Vespertilionidae > Lasiurus > Lasiurus borealis. The sequence continues at coordinate 4,643 of PVJN01057821.1, read as the reverse complement.
ATTTTCATATTAAAAAAGTATGGTCTAAAACTGTACCCAAACATATTTTGTAAAAATTAACATAGAAAATAATTCTATAATTAACAGTTGTACCATAATTAGAAAATAAATGTTTGATTACTAAATTTTAAATTAAACTTACAGAGAAACCAAGATGGCGGAATAGGTGAACACCTACACTGCTGCCTTGCACAACAATTTCAAAACTACAGCTAAAAGACAGAACAGACATCATCCAGAACCACAGGAAAGCTGGCTGAGTGGAAATTCTACAACTAGAAAGAAAGAGAGGGGCTCACAGAGACTCAGAGGAGCTGCAAAAAACTGAGGTATGGAGACACACGCGTGGAGAGGACAGGCAGTGGAGTGCCTGGCTGGGAAGTACCTTTAGTGGGAAGGAGACTGAAACTCCTGACTTCATTGAACCCGAGATCTGACAGCACTGAACCCCAGTTTTGGGCATATGGAGGGAGTCTGGACTGTCGTGAAAAGGGGGAGTGGATGGAAACTTAAAGGAGCTGTGAAAAAGCAGAGGTCTGGAGGCACATGAGGGTGCACACAGAGGGCTGACTGCTGATTGTGCCACTGGCTTCCTCTAGTGGGAGGGAGACAGAACCTCCCAACTGCACTGAAATCCAGCTCTGACTGCACTGAACCACATTTTCAGGTGAGACTCTGGGGACCTAGACTCATATGGGTCCCTAGAGCCCATGGAAACTCAGGGGAGCCACAAAGGCAGAGGTTTGGGGCTGTGCGTGAAAGGAAGAGGTCTGAAGGCATGTGCACATGTGCCCACAGAGAGGGTTGCAGTGATTACTGAGGGACACTGAGAGCCAGGGGCCACATAGGGCAGGGCTGACTGAAAGCCAAGGCTGTCTATGCTCAGCCCTGAGACTCTGTCCCATCCAAGCCGAGCACAGAGGCTTTTGCAATTTTGCAAGTCTTGTATAATAAAGCTGACTCCAGCACAGAAATTCTCCCAGTGTAGACACAGCTGATCCTCACAACCAATTGACTTGGAGGTCAATTCCCCCTAGTGATACCAATAACAATCAAGACTTAACTACAAAAAGGCTGTACATACAGTCCACAACAGGGTGCACCAAGAGAGTCCACCTCAGGTAACTGGAAAGGCAGAGCTACTGGGCCATATATGACACCTAGCACACAAAGCTACTCTACCAACTCAGGGAAGCAGCAAAAATGTGGAGACAAAGGAGCAGATCACAAATGAAAGAAATGGAGGAAAACAAATGACTGGATATAGAGTTCAAAACCATGTTTATAAGGTTTTTAAAAAATTTTCTAGAAAAGATATATAAATTTAATGAAACCCAAGAGGAGATGAAAAAGGATCAACTAGAAATTAAACACAAACTGATTGAAATAAAAAATATTATGCAGAGACCTAATAGCAAACTAGAGGAACACAAGAATCAAGTCAAAGATTTGAAATACAAAAAAGCAGAAACCACTCCACTGGAAAAGAAAAAATAATCCAAAACTTTGAAGATAGTATAAGGATCCTCTGGGACGACTTCAAGCATACCAACATCAGAATTATGGGGGTGACAGAAGAAGAGAGAGAGCAAGATACTGAAAACCTATTTGAAGACATAATGACTGAAAACTTCAATGAAAGAAATAGACTTATAAGTCCAGGAAGCACACAGAAGCCCAAATAAAAGAAATCCAAAGAGGCCCACACCAAGACACATCATAATTAAAATACTAAGAACAAAAGACAAAGAGAGAATCTTAAAAGCAGCAAGAGAAAAACAGTTACCTATAAGGGAGCACCCATATGATTATCAGCTGATTTCTCAACAGAAACAATGCAGGCCAGACAGGAGTGGCAAGAAATATTCAAAGTGATAAATAGCAAGAACCTATGACCAAGATGACTCTACCTAACAAAGCTATCATTCAGAATTGATAGACAGATAAAGAGCTTCACAGATAAGAAAAAACTAAAGAAGTTCATCAACACTTAACCAGTATTATATGAAATGCTGAAAAGTACTCTTTAAGAAGAGGAAGAAGAAGAAAAAGGTAAAGATAAAAATTATGAACAACAAATACATAGCTATCAACAAGTGAATCTAAAAATCAAGTGAATAAAAAATCTGATGGACAGAATAAACTGGTGAATATAATAGAATCAGGGGCATAGAAAAGGAGTGGACTGACAATTCTCAGGGGGAAAGGGATGAGGGGTTGCAGGGAGAGACTGGATGAAAATCATACACCTATGGATGAGGACAATTTGGAGGGATGTAAGGGCAGAGGGAGGAGTGGGAGTCAGGTGGAGGGGAGCTATGGGGGGAGGGGTGGAAAAGAGGAACAAATGTAATAACGTGAACAATAAAGATTTATTAAAAAAATTAAACTTTGCAAGTTAAACATAATTCAAAGCCAAAGGAACTCTAGAAAAATATTTGCCACTAAAATGGAGCTAAAGGACTAACAATAATCATGTATAAAAAGCTTATATTAATTAACATCCCACATGAATACCCTAATAAAATAATTCCCAAAGAAAAGGATAGACAATTTACAAAAGAAGAAATGAAATGTTTACTAGGAATGAAAATATATTCTATTTTATTAATGATTAAAGAAAAGCAATGATAGGAACCATTTGTCAAAAGATTCCTTTGCTGAGTACTATTTTCATGGTTTGTTGCTAAATATGGTAATTTTACAATAAAACCTTGCCAACTACTAGAAATGTTGAATCTGGTAACCAATCCAAACTTGTAGTATCACCATTACATTTTTAAATTATATTGCAGGGCAAACATAATTCCCTACCACTAGTTTAAAGAAAGCCTAATAAACTCAGACAAAAAAAAATATTCTTGTTCTATCTTTAGGGAGATAGTAAATAGCATCAAATATCTGGGGAAAAATACTGATATCAGACTTAATTTCTGAAATCTTTAACAACTTTGAAATGGTCTGGAAAATTGAGCAGCAATTGAAAAATTAAATTTTCTTTTGGGAAGAAGGTAGTTCATCTTATGAAAGAAAAACAAAGGTGAATAACAAAGATGTATCTGAATACTGTTTGTGGAATTGATGCAAATCTAAACCTTCAAACACAATTGATAACCAAGGGTACTCTGATATAAGAGCCACATATTCTTTACTACTGTTATGTTTTATTTGATAAATATTACTGTTGAGCTGAAAACTATCTCACTATTTTGGAAGTCATTGATGGTGGTTTTCATTCTTTTGAACAATGATTTTTTTTGGAGGTTTTTATTCTTATCTGTTTTTTCTTTATATTTGACTTCTCACCTTTAAAAAGTACAAATAATCTGTTATAAAACATTTAAGAAAATAAAGTAAGATCTCTATCCTACTTAGAAGTAAAATATTAAACTTTATGATAGTGTCTTGTTTCAGTTAACTGTTAGCCCTTTTTAGTTAAAAAGAGTCACGTAATTATGAATATTTACTCTCAGTGCATACTTTTAATTCTATGCATAAAGAAATGAATATATGTTTAAATATTCCCAATAGGAGGTCTATGTAAAGCATTCTGATTTTAAATAGGCCACCCTGTATAACCATGTGTATAAATATTTATGCACATATATACATACACCATATATCAACATTTCCTGTAAATCCTACCTGCTTATAATTTTGACAACAAAAACAAGTAAAAGAATAGAGTAAATAATAATCAAAATAAGGAAACACTTCAACTCATTTAGAGAACTCAAATATAAATTCTTTAAACAATTTTGTAATTAAAAAAAAAACCCACTGCCAACTTATTTATCAAAGATGTCATCTCATTCCCTGGTGAGCTCATGTAGACCTTGTTTAAGATCTAGCACAAAAGCTGACTGTACATTCCAGGTTAGAATAATGCTTAAAATATTAAATCTATATATATATGTGTGTGTGTATATATATATATATATATATATATATATATATATATATTTTTTTTTTTTTTACAAAGTATTCTCTGAAGTGTTCATTGTAAAAGAACAAGCAATCCAGTTCAGACTTCCCTTGCCTCTCCTAAATTCTTGCCTCCCCTAATTCTTCATCCATAAGGTGATTTTCCTATAGTAGTAATGGCCAGTTAGAATATATTTAACAAAGGATTGATGTTTAATTTTAAAAAGAGTAAAGTTACCATGGTAAGATCCTTATTAAGAATTATGTGGGAGCTTTTTATTTTCTCCCCAAGAACACATTGGCACAGTTACACATAACTACACACACACACACACACACGGCCTGGTGCACAAAATTCATGCATGGAAGTGGGGGGGGGGTTGTCCCTCAGCCTGGCCTGCACCCTCTGCAATCTGGGACCCCTCAAAGGATGTCTTACTGCCAGTTTACAGGAATCTGGCCTAAACTGGCAGTCGGACATCCCTCTCACAATCCGGGACTGCTGGCTCCTAACCGCTCACCTACCTGCCTGCCTGCCTGCCTGATTGCCCTTAACCACTCTGCCTGCCAGCCTGCTCGCCCCCAAATGCACCCCCACCAGCCTGATAATCTCAAGTGCCCCCCATACCAGTGTGCACACCCCCAACTGCCCGCCCCCCCCCCTGCTGGCATGCTCTCCCTCAACTGCCTTCCCCTACTGGCCTGCTCACCCCCACCTT
>PVJN01057820.1:0-12337 GCA_004026805.1 Lasiurus borealis | reverse complement strand
AGGTCTCAGCTCAGACCACCCCCCTTTTTTTTTTAATAACTATGTACATTCAATATTAGTTTGTATCCGCTTCAGGTGTGCAGCGTTGTGGTTAGACAATCGGGTACTTGACAAAGTGTTCCCCCAATATTTCCAGCACCCACCTGGCACCATACATCGTTATTGCAATATCACTGACTATATTCCCGCGACTATAGTCATGTCCCTGTGACTGTTTTGAAACTACCAGTCTGTACTCCTCAATCCCCCTGCCTTTTCACCCAGTGCCCTAAACACCCAGTCCTACAACCACCCTTCTTTAAAAAATATATTTTTGTATTGATGTCAGAGAGGAAGGGAGAGGGAGCAAGAGATAGAAACATCCATGATGAGAGAGAATCATTGCTTGGCCGCCTCCTGCACACCCTGCCCGGGGGACTAAGCTTGCAGCCCGGGCATGTGCCCTGATCGGGATTCGCGAGCCACAACCTCCCGGTTCATAGGTTGGCACACAACCACCGAGCCACGCGGGCCGAGCTCAGTTCCCACATGTAGCTATGGTATCGGACAGCACGGTTTTCTGTCTTGATCTGGCTTGTAGCCAGAATGTGTCTAGCTGTATGCTAGAGGCTTGTGCATCTCACTGTGCGTAAGCTACATGTTCGTTAAAAAGGTTTTTAAAGTCCTGTTCCCAGTTCTGCTCCAATGCACCTTCCGGCTCATCTTCCTCCCTCCCCCTCCTCACTATCCCCCCCACCAGGCCCCTGAACCCACCCTGGGTTGGGATTAGCTACCTCCCTCACATTTGTGTTTCTGATGTTCACTCCAGTACTGTCCTACAGCTGGTTGTTTCTGTGTATGTTTAACCCATCCTATATAATAAAAGCCTCGTATGCAAATCAACCAAAGGACAGAACAACCTTCCAGAACGACCAGCGCGCAGGGGGCGGGGCCATGGAGGTTGCCAGGGTCAAGGCAGCTGGGGCTGGGAGGGCCTACCCTTGCAAGAACTTCATGCGTCGGGCCTCTAGCTTTGTTGTAAGCACCGAAAGGTGAAGAGTTCATTCATTTCTGACGCCCTCGCATGGGCCGCCGGCTTCCTGGGTGCCACATGAGTCAGCAGGTTGCACTGAACCCCCACTGGTTCTAAACCCCTCTCCCTGGGGCTGTGGAGTCGTCTGACCATTTGATTCTGTTTTCAGGCCTGGACCAGAGGTTGATAAAAGAGAGGAAGAGGCGGAGGAAGATGTCATGGGGCCTTGTCCGGCAGTCACCCCGAAGAACTGCCTTGCTCCCCGGGGCATCAGCGTCCTGGAGAAACTCGTCAAAACGTGCCCCGTGTGGCTGCAGCTGGGCCTGGGCCGGGCGGAGGCGGCCAGGATCCTGCACCGGGAGGCGGCCGGGGTGAGTCCGGGTCTCTCGGTCGTGTGTGTGGTCAGTGGGGCAGGTACAGCCGCCGGCCGGGAGCTGCGCCTTAGCTGTCCTTGCTTATGTTCATTCGCTCCACAGCCAGGGTGATTTTTCCAGAACTCAGGAGTCAGTGGGACTGGTGGGAGGGCTGGGTTCTGTTTGGAGAGCAGGGGTCCCCGCCGGAGAGCAGGGTGGGGGTGGCCGCTGTGGGCCCTCTGGGACCTTGGGTGTGGAGGTGGTACGGACACTTGGAGAACTAAGCCAGGTGTCTGGGGACTGGAGGGAACCAGAACCGGGCAGACCTGAGCAGTCATCTTGCATCCTGAAGCACACAGGAAGATAGTGTGACGGGGCCACCCAGTTTCTTTGAAATCGGGCCCGGTGGTTGGGCCAGTGCTCACATTTGCTGAGTCTCACTTTCCCCTTTGAGATGGAGCCACGGAGAGCACTTTCCTCCCAGAAGGGTGAACCCCGCCCGGGGAGAGAGGCAGGTGGGCAGGAAGGATGAGTCAGCGCTCACCCAGTGTCACCCCCACCCACCCCACGCAGTTTCTCTTACATGCCCCTTCCCTTTTAACAAAGAACGCACAGTTGATCTGTTTAATTATAGAAGGGATATGTGTATTCACTGTAAAAAAAAAAAAAAAAAACTATCAAACCGGGCAAAACTGATCAAATAAAAAGGAGTATCTTATGAAGTTCTTTGCCACAGTTTTTATTTTTTTGTGTTGTGTTTTTCAACTTCCTTCAAGTCTTTTTGTTTTGGTTTGGTTTTTTTTCACGAGGTGAAATTCAGTTGTCGTGAAAGTAGCCATTTTCAAACGCTCGCTTTAACACAGTCACAATGCTGTGTAGCCACCACCTCTATCTAGTTCCAAACTATTGTATCACCCCTTCAGCCCTTAACAGTCAGTCACTCCCCGATCCTCCCTCCCCGGGCCACCGGCCACCACCAGTCTGCTCCCAGAAGTCATTTTTTTTTAATATATTTTATTGATTGTTTACAGAGAGGAAGGGAGAGGGATAGAGAGCTAGAAACATCGATGGAAGAGAAACATCGATCAGCTGCCTCCTGCACATCTCCTACTGGGGATGTGCCTGCAACCAAGGTACGTGCCCTTGACCGGAATCAAACCTGGGACCTTTCAGTCTACAGACCGACGCTCTATCCACTGAGCCACACCCGTTTCGGCCCAGAAGTCATTTGTGCTGGAAGTGCAGGTGTAGCTCTCCAGCCCTTTCCCACGGAGAGCCCCCCCGTCCCCATCTAGGACAGCTCGTGTTCACGAAGTACTACTTCCTGTTCGTCTAAGTTCTCCCCACGAATCCGCAGTTTATCCTCGCAACGGCCCTCTGGGGCAGGAAGGATTATTCTGCCCATTTTACAGATGAGGTAACTGAGATACACAGTCGAGTGACTTCCCCCAGGGGACGCAGGGAGTGAGGCCCACGCTGGGACTTGAACCCAGGCAATCCGGGTGCTCCTGTGCTGTCCATAGACAGCACACACATGTTTCATGTGATGCAGGCAGGGATCGTATCTTTCAGCCAATGGGCGCTTTGGCTCTTCTCACCTTCCGTGTAGCTTATGATGCTACGCTGTGTCCGGGACATAGACCACGCTCATTCATCCATTGAGTTGCTCAGTGGACTCATTCTCTCCTTGGACGAGGTAAAAATCCATCGAGTTGGCAATAGCACCCAGAAATAGGAGTTCCTGCTGTGTGTGGCGCCTCCAGCCGAGTCCCCGAGTTGGAGCAGATGTCCCTTCTGTTCCCTGCTCTGACCCTCCACCCCGCTCCGCCCCAGGAGCTGCTGTGTTTTCCAGCAGAAGCAGAGCCCCGAGCTCAGCTCCGCATAAGAGATGGGCCAGCTTTACCGAGCGTTGCTCTCTGCCCGATCTTATTCATCCTCACGGCCATTTGTCTCTGTTATCAGTGTCCTCGTTTCCAGGGGAGGAAATGAAGGCACAGAGATGTGCCCTCACTTGCCTGAGCTCACACAGCTAGCAAAGCGGAGCCTGCGTGGCCTGGTCTTCAGGGAAACTCTTTGCTGCATAATGTCACCCCACCGAACTGTCCAAAACCCCGCCCCCAGTGCAATGCCTTCAGTGTTTTTAAGATGCAGATTCTGTGTGGGTGGTCCTCAGGCTGTGAGAGCTCGTAGGGTCATCCAAAGTCACCTGGACCCACTCGTCCTGGCAGCAGTGAGAGACAGTGCTTCATCCAGTCTGGGGCCGGTGGTCAAGAGAGTGGAGATCCAGGCCCTTTTTCCCCAAAATATCTAGATGACCTTGACCATGTCCACCCCTTTCTCCACTCCCCGTCTCCCCTCCCTCCAGCCTGCTTCTCTCTGATAAGGTGGGAACATATTGGCCCAATTTTTTTTTATTTTATTGTTTTTTTTGTGTGTGTATCGAGAAACAAGGCGATCAAAAAGCCACCGTTATTCATTCTGCACCCAAGCGGTGTTTCTGTGCGTTTGTTTTATTTTTAGACGTTTTAGATGTCTAGAAAAGTGGCAAAGGGAGTACAGAGGGTTCCCTTAGAGACCCCTCGCTGGTTTCTCTTGTTGACATCTAACATCAGGAGGGCACATTTGTCCCAATGAATGAACCACGCCTGATACACCCCGTATCCACCAAAGCCCACCGTTTCCTGAGATCCCCTCCGCTTTTGCCTCATGTCCTTGTTCTGGGCCAGGGTCCCTCTCGGGTCCCTACGGACTCACCATGTCTCCTTGTCAGCATGTCCCGTGGCTGTGACAGTTTCTCAGACCTTGTTTTCGACGACCTTGACCGTTTTGAGGAGCAGTGGTCGGACAATTTGTAGAATGCCCTTCGGCGGGGAGTCCTCTGATGGTTAGACTGGGGTTATTCTCCTCACCTCTATACCAGCCACACGATTCGTCACGGGCGATGTTGACCTTGGTCACCTTTATGTGTCACTTGCTCCACTGCAAGGTTGTTTCTCTCCCCTCCCGTACTGTCCTCTTCAGAAGGAAGTCACTCACACAGCCCACGCTGAGGAAAAAGTCCCGCTCCACCTCTTGCAATTATCTGCAATTCTTCTGCATAAGACATGTGTCTCTTCTTCCCCGTGTGCTTATGTATTCAGTCATTGACTTAAACCAGTATGGACTGTCCCAGAATTTATCTAAGGACGTAAGCACAGGTGGCCAAGAATATCCTCTGCCAATAGAATGGACTTATACAGATGACTCAAGGCACTTACTAAATATTGGCCGAGCGTAAATTACACAGGAGACAGACAGGCAATGCACGAATCACACGCGGTGTATGTACCAAAGTCCTGGTGGTCTCCAGACCTCGGCAGGCCACCCGGAGATCCGCGCTGACAGACACACACACTGGACATTGGACGTTGCAGCTGCAGCTCGGCGTCTTGTAGAGGCCTCGGCTTGTGGCTCACGGTTCAGACCCAGGGTCCACGGCAGAGCTCAGAGCTCAGGCAGGATGCAGGAAGGGGAGCGGAGAGCGACCGTCTGTGGAGGGGCAGACAAGCGGCTCTAATCTCCTTCAGAGCTTGCTCTCTTTTATGTGCTCAAGCAGACATCTTCAGTGTGTCTTCAGTGTGTCTTATCAGCGGGTCCCAGGTGTTCTGCTATCTGGTCTTTACATGTGGGGTACAAGCTTTTTTATCTCTTACATGCACATCTCTTTTAAGGGCGTTCACACTTCATTCCACTCTCTAATATGTCACACCCAATTTCTTATTTTATATTTGTATTTTATCCTTATTATTATTACTATAACATGGACTCTGGCTATTTATTTTATGCGTGGGGTGACAATCCAGTACTACTTTAATTCTTTTCTTGCTCAGATTACGCCAGCGTTGGCCACTGGGAGTCTCTCGTGTCCCTTTGACATGCCCCATTGTGTTGGGTTTTGTTTGCTCTTTAGTTTTTGGAGCCCTCCCTTACTTTCTGTCACTACAAGATGCTCCGGGCTTATCTGGTGTTTTCTTGTGTGTTCTTGTTAATCCTCACTCAAGGATATTTTTCCATTGATTTTCTTTCTTTTATTTTTTTAAGAGAGAATGGAAGGGAGGGGGAGAGAGAGAGAGAAACATCCATGTGAGAGAGACACATTGATTGGATGCCTCCAGCATGTGCCTGGGCCAGGGCTGGGGATGGAGCCCGCAACCCAGGTAGGTGCCCTTGACCAGAATTGAACCTGAGACCTTTCAGTCCTCAGGCCAGTGTTCTACCCACTGAGCAAATCCAGCCAGGGCTTTCATATTTTTTTTTTTTGCCCCAGTTCTAGAACCAGCCATTTCTCTCAGGAGCCTTCGTTCCTTTTATTGGAGGATAATAGTGGAAACCAAGATCACAAGGCCATGTGTGTTCTTTGCGGCTGGAGTGTCCTTGCTTCCGGGCCCACAGGTGGTAGTTAATGACAGACCCCTTCTAAGATTGCCTGTGGGGAGGGGGGAGGTTCAGGATGAGCTGAAGAGTCGCAGGAACCTGAGCTGAGATGCGGAACAGCCAGGTGGCAGATCCAGGGCACCTTCCCAGGTGTGTGTCCAAGGATGCCACTTCCGGTCCATGTTAGTTTGGTGGAAGCGTCGCCGAACCCTCCCTTGCCCCTCCCGGGTGCTGGGGCCAGGGGAGAGCTCCCAGTTAGCAGTTACTACGGATCTGCTATGTGCCAAGCACTGTTTGTCATCTCTCCAATGGCCCTGCAGAGTAGGGGGCAGGCTCTCTAGTTTATAACTAGGGAAACTCCACTTGGATGGTAAGGAGTCTGACTGAGGAAACAGAGCCAGCAATGAGTGAGTGCCTTCAAAAGCTTTTTAAAAGCCACCACGGCCCAACTGGTATGGCTCAGGGGTTGAGCGTCAACCCATGAACCAGGAGGTCACTGTTCCATTCCCGGTCAGGGCACATGTCTGGGGTTGTAGGCATAATCCCCAGTATAGGTTGTGCAGGAGGCAGCTGGTCACTGATCCTCCCTCCCCACTGATGATTCTACCCCTCTTCCTCTCTCCCTTCCTCTCTGAAATCCGTAAAAATATATGTTTTAAAAACCACCATGTCTCAGCCTCAGCCTCAGAAATGCTGATTCTTTGGCTTGCAATGGGGCTCGGGCATCGATAGGCTTTAAAAGCTCCGCAGGTGATTCTGTTGTGCAGCCAGGATTGAGACACCCCTGTATCCGTGCCAGGACACAGCTCAGACATCAGACATGGGAAGATGGGCCACATGTGCCACTGGATCACCGACCTCCACCGGCACCACAGCCCCTGCGCCCGTGGCCTCGGGAAGACTAGCCGCTCCATTCCTGCCCCGATTGAAAAATCTCCCCAGGCGACTCCAAAATAGTCCTACAAAAGCAAAAGTGGGAAAGCAGACGGCTCGGGATCGTCCAGGCCAGAAATGGCGAGTGAACACAGAGCCATCTAGAGTGTCGAGTGTTGGGTTTTCGCGTGTTTGTGTGGAGAGGAGGAGGGGTGCAGCGGCTGCAGACTTCTCTCCCTACGCATCCCTGTGCCAGCCGCTCCTGAAATCAGCTGCTCTTTCCAGCCCCCGCTGGCAGAGGCAGCAGGGAGGGGCCTCCAGCACTGCAGTCCTTACCTGTGAAGTTAAACTCACCTTTGCAAATGTCTCTTGGGGTCTGGGAAGGACCCCAGGTCGCTGTGCTGGGACAGTACCTGGGGTGGGGAACATCCGCCCCCCCACCCGGGCCTTATTACAAAATCCTCGTAGAAGGAGGAGAGGAGGAGGGTAACCAGGGGTTGAGGCTGCGTGTCTACCCCAACCTTCTGTGGCTTAGCAAACTGCCCCAAATTCAGTGACTTCCACCGGTCACCGCTGGATCTGCCCACGATTCTGTGGGCCAGCGGTTTGGGCTGCATTCTGCCGAGCCTTCCTCCCGCTGGTCTCTCCCGGGGTCAGAGGGCAGGGTGGCGAGCTGGCAGGCCTGCGATGACCTCCCTCACAGTCCGGCGGCCGTGCCCGCTGTTGGTCGGGCCAGCAGACGCCAGCAGGCTGGCTCAGCGTCCCCACCTGGCTGCAGGCCGAATGGGGAGCGTGGAAACTGGCCCGCCTGGGAGGGCTGGCTCCGAACGCCACCGCGTCCCTCCTGTTGCTTTCTTCTGGTCTGAACCGGTCCCAAGGTCACCCTGGCAGGCCTGGGGAAACAGCCTTTCCCTCTGGGTGAGAGCGGCGGCAAGAATCTGAAGCCATTTTTAATCTCCCACTTAGCGAATGGTCTTTGGGTCCTTTTTCTATCTCTTTGGATAAAGGCACAGCAACGTCACAGTCATCTTACACATAATTATTTACCAAGTGAGATGAGGCCTATAAAAGTGCCTATGAAAACCTTAGCCTGTGGTTTAATGCTAGCAGTTTATCTGAAGGAATATGGTCATGAAGGGCATGCTCTGGGCCTGGCATACATGATCGGCAGTCCTCACGGCCACCCTGAAAGATGGGTACGATTACTTCCCTGGGCAGATGAGGAACCTGAGGCCCAGAGAGGTAAAAGGAACTCACCCACGGACCCGTAGCTAGAAAGAATAGCGGGGCTGGGCCTCGCGTCTCACTGCACCTCCCAAAAGCCACCTGCAGCGGGTGGAGAAAGAGAAGCAGGGGAGGGGGGAGGCGGTGGGGGTAGGGAAGCACTCAGAGAACTTGCACATGGAACCCCCCAAGGGTGCTGGAGGGAGAACTCTGGGTGGCCCCCAGCACTTTTGCCCCTCCCCCCCCCGTGGGAAGCATCTCCTTCGAGGATACCCAGTGGGCACTGGCGAGGGTGGGGACCAGGGGAATTCAGACAGCTCACACAGGCGGCCTGCCTCCTAGCAGTGACCTTGGCTGCACTCCCCCGGGTGTAAGCCCAGGAGATGCGCCATCACTTAGAACGCTTGGCAGGAGTCACTACTCTGCCTTGTTTCCCCGCTTTGCCGCACAGGGACCCCGTTTGCACCCTGTGGTTACTCCTCAGAAGCGACCCTGTGACCAGCTGAGCAGCGAAGCCTCCCTGAAGGGGAATGAGGGACAGGCCAGCTTATTCCAAAGGACAGTGGCCAGGGCAGACCACTGCAGGCACCTCCCCACCTGCCCCCACTACTGGTAGTCTCTTATACTCCCAGCCCCCTGCCCACCCACCCTTGTGCCTACCTCAGCTCTTCAGATGAGAACCCCGGGACTTGGCAGAGGAGGTTCTAGGGGAGGCTGTCGCCATGCCGACAGAGGTGGGACTTTGGGCTCAGAAATGAGGGCTTGTGAGAGACCACCCCCCACACCACCCCTCACACCTGCCCCCGAGGAAGCAGGTAACGCAGGTGATGGCAGGAGATAAGCGAGGTGCTCACAGGGACACCTGGGTCTGCCTCCTGTGTCTGCACTTCCTGTCCTCGTGGCCTGGGGTTTCTTTGCTCTGTCTGTGCCCCACATCTTCATCCACCGGCGGGAACAGGAGGAGTACCAGCTCCGGAGGGCTGTGCTGAGAACGGGGTGATGCCCGGTGCCAGGTGCCTGGGCTGGCGCGCAGGCCTTGGCTGTTCTTTTAACTTATAAGGGCCCCCTCTCTCCAGGAAACCCCTCCTTCTTCCCTCCACAGTAAACCTGTTGGTTCCAGATGGAGCCTGGGGACCGGAGGCTGAAGAACCAAGACCAGCGGTGGGGTGGGGGAGGGGTCATCTGTGGAGACCCGCTGTCCTCGAGGCGTGTTCGTTACTCCTCCCACCCCTGAGGGCTGTGGCTTCCTTTCTTGCTTCTGTGGGTGGTCTTCGGTGTCAGCAGCCCCATCTGCAGACCAGACACTGAGGCTCAGGGAGCCCCGTGCCTCTGTTTCTTTCTCTGTAAAATGGGGACCACAACACAGCTCAGGTCAGAGGGTCGTGGAGAGGAAGGAGCCGGGTCAGAGAACTTAGAGAGTTGGCTGCTCCCGGAGCTGGCCTCTGACAAGCCCTCCTGCAAGCCCCAGGCCCGCTCCTGGTGGGTCTGCGCCCATCACCCTCCTGGCACACCGGTGTGTCACCAGCCAGGGGCTCCTCTGAGCTTCAGGGCACAGAGGTCTGTGATGGGGGGAGAGGGAGGCGGCTGCAGTTCCAACCCACTGAAACTCAGGGCCCACAGGAGTCACCTGTCAGCTTACGCTCAGGGGTGGTGGCGAGGGGCTGTTTGTGGACAACAGAAGACACGCCTGGCCCATCACTCGGGAAATTCCAGGGACTTCTGAAGCTTTGCCAGGAAAGGGGGAGAGAGGCCAGATGTGTTTTCCGTAAACCACCCCCGTGCTCGTACTCTCTCTCTCTCTCTCTCTCTCTCTCTCTCTCTCTCTCTCTCTCTCTCTCTCTCTCTCCCCCTGTCTCCCCTTCCCCTGCTCACTGGCTCCCATTTGGTCCTCCGGGGAAGGGGCAGAGTGACCTCCTTTCTCTGAAAGACCACCTGCTCCCGGGGTCAGCTCAGAGCAAGGCCAGGCGCGCTGGGAGCCCGGGTCATCCTGAGCAGAGGACAGCAGCATCGGGACGCCAGCCTCCTTCCTGCGGGGCTCCCTCCTGCGCCTCGTTTCTGGCCCCGGAAGCCCCCCTCCCCCCGTCCTCCTAGCCACTGGAGTTCTCACGCCTCCGCAGGCTCCAGGAGAGGGGCTGGTAAACTCATTGGCAACTCGGGTCCAGTGACTAAGCGGTTCTTTGTGTCACTGCTCCCAAGGGGATGGGCACTGGCAGGGAGAGCACAGCCTTCAGGCCGGGTCACCCTCTGGCCTGGGCGGAGCGGAGGGCAGTGCTAGGTGCTGGGGATCCAGAGCCAGCACTTACCTTGTGGCCTTGGGCAGGACTGAATTCTCTCCGTTTCCTTCTCTCCGTTTCCTTCCCTAGAAAGTGGGGAATCACCATAGCACCCACCCCCATGGCGTTAGTAAGAGGATTAACTAAGACCCTGGAATCCAAGGCACCGGCGTTAGGGCTTGGGGTAGAAGAGGGAGACCATAAGAGTTAGTTGTTACCGTTAATAATAACGACATTATTATAATGCTTCATTAACATTGCATTGAGAACAAAGAAATAGCCGAAACCGGTTTGGCTCAGCGGATAGAGCGTCGGCCTTCTGACTGAAAGGTCCCAGGTTCGATTACGGTCAAGGGCATGTACCTTGGTTGCAGGCACATCCCCAGTAAGGGGCGTGCAAGAGGCAGCTGATGGATGTCTCTCTCTCTCATCGATGTTTCTAACTCTCTATCCCTCTCCCTCTCTGTAGAAAATCAATAAAATATATTTTTTTAAAAAAAAGAACAAAGAAATGCGATCATAACAACAATGGCAGAGAATTTGGAGCAGCACGGGGGCTGGTAGGACTGCGGGCCTCAGTGGGAAAAGGGGGGAGGGGCCATCTCAGTGGTCCTCCAGAGCCCCTCATGTGTGGCCATGTCTCCGAGTTGTCCCAGCCCCCCTCCCCAGACCCCTGCACCCCCTTCCCCCTTCCCTCTGCAGCTTTGGCGGGACACCTGGTCTTCCCAGCGAGATCTCCCCCGGCCGGCAGGGTGGGTGCGTGGGGCCTGACAGAGAGAAGCTTAGACCCGGGAGGGATGCAGGGGGCTGGGCGGGGGCCTCAGTGGCCAAGTCCTTTCTCAGGAAAGAAGAAATGACCTTTTTCCTTGGCTATGCATACCCAGCCCCCCTCCTAGGGGAAGGCTGTGTCCCCTGGAGGCTGAGGACATTCTAGAATACAGTGGTACCTCGAGATACGAGTGCCCTAACATATGAGATTTTTGAGATATGAGCCGTCGAGCCAGCGATTTTTGCTTTGAAATACGAGCAACAGTTGAGATAGGAATCATCGAGAGGATCGGCCGGCTGCACATGACCCACCAGTTTACCGTGACTCGAGCATCTCATAGTTTCCCGTGCCTCAAGGTTACGGAACGAATTAAACTCGTATCTCGAGGTACCACTGTATGTGGATCATCTCCTGGAAGGAGGGCAGAGGCTAAAAACGACAGTTGAAACCTCAGAGTTTGTGAATGAAGCAGGGACCCTCCCCAGGATGGCCGTGGGAAGTGCAGCCCCTTCATGGAGCAGAAGCACCGGAGAAGAGAAGTGGGGGGCTGTGAACACCAGCTCTGGGGTAGATTCTGGCGACGTTCAGTTACTAGAGAGAGACGCATCCTCCAGGCTGAGCGGCAGCGTCTCTTTCGGCCCCAGCAAACCCCCAGGGGGAGAAAGGACAGGGCCCACCGGTGAGCCAGGCCCAGACGGGCAGGTACTCAGCCATCACAGCAGCCAGAGGAGAAGCCCCCCCCCCCCACTCCCGCCTGGTCAGGACCCACGAGTGCCTCAGTTTCTTCATCTGTAAAATGGGGACAACCACACAGCTCACGTCAGGGGGTTATTGATAGGAAGGAGCAAGTGAATGTATGAGAAATATTCATAACAGTCCCTGTCTCAGAGAAAGCTCTATGGTAATAATTATTAGCTCTTTTTCTTTCTGTGGGAAAATAGTGTGAATTGACCCATATCGGTGACCGCGTCCACCGGCCTCCCCATGCTGTGTGCCTTGTGGGGACCAGCTGACATTCAACCTGACTCCCCACCGTTAGAACTTCCCTAAGGGTGGGCCCTGGACCACCACCCAGGTCAGAATATCAGCTGATTCTGGACACACACACACCCCCAACGGAACCAGCATCGATTTAGTTGAACCCCACTCTGTGGGCAAATGGGACACTGAGACTCGGGAACCAGGGTTTCATGGGCTGGGTGACACGTGGCTTGTTGGCCAGAATCCCCCATTCTCCTGAGAGATGCTTGACTCCCCCCCCTCCCCCCCGCCTCTTTGTTTCTGGAACATTCTGGATGACTCCCATCTCTCTGCTGTCCTTCACGCTGGATTCACGCAGCCGTCCTTCTCTGTTGCAGACATTCCTGGTGCGCAGGGACGGCTGCTCGAGGCACCTGGTGCTCTGCGTCCACTTCCCTTC
>PVJN01057819.1:0-12341 GCA_004026805.1 Lasiurus borealis | reverse complement strand
GTTGTAGGTTCTTGCTATTCATCACGTTGAATATTTCTTGCCACTCCCGTCTGGCCTGCATCGTTTCTGTTGAGAAATCAGCTGACAGTTGTATGGGTGCTCCCTTGTAGGTAATGAACTGTTTTTCTCTTGCTGCTTTTAATATTCTCTCTTTGTCTTTTGCTCTTGGTATTTTAATTATGATGTGTCTTGGTGTGGTTCTCTTTGGATTCCTTTTATATGGAGTTCTGTGTGGTTCCTGGACTTGTAAGTCTATTTCTTTTACCAGATGTGGGAAGTTTTCAGTCATTATTTCTTTAAATAGGTTTTCAGTATCTTGCTCTCTCTCTTTCTCTGGCACCCCCACAATTCTGATGTTGGTACTCTTGAAGCGGTCCCAGAGTCTCCTTACATTTTCTTCACATTTTTGGATTCTTTTCTCTTCTTGCTTTTCCAGTTGAGTGTTTTCTGTTTCTTTATATTTCATATTTTTGACTTGATTCTTGCCTTTCTCTAGTCTGCTGTTAGGACTCTGTATAATATTTTTTATTTCAGTCAGTGTCTCTAGTTGGTCCGTTTTCATCTCCTCTTGGGACTTGCTAAATTTATGCATCATCTCTAGCATCTCTAGTTGGTCCTTTTGCATCTCTTCTTGGGACTTGATAAACTTATCCATCTTTCCTAGAATATTCTTGAAAAACCTTATAAGCGTGGTTTTGAACTCTATATCCAGTTGTTTTTTTCCCTCCATTTCTTTTGTTTGTGATCCCTTCCCTTGTCTTGGTATTTTCACTATGTCAGGGAAACTTCTGTACTTGCAAAACCGCAGAAGCCTCTGTTGAGCTTGGGATGGGTGGAGTCTCAGGGCTTAAGGGACCGCCTTGCCTTCCAGTCGGCCACACCCTCCACGGCCCCCGAGTCTCACGTGACTGGGTAATCGCTGGAGCGGTCCTTGTGCGCGCGTGTTCGCAGTGCCTCTAGACCGCTGCCTTTCCAGCTCCCCTGTGCACCAGGACCACAGGAGTCTAGATCTCCAGGGTTTCACCCAAAACAGGGGCCCAGTGGACTCAGAAGTGGCACAGTTGGAAGGGTCTGTCTCCCGCCCAGTTGAGAAAGCCAGCGGCACAATAAGCAATCTGTCCTCTGCGCTGCGCCGTGCGCATGCGCGACCAAACCTCTTATCTTTTGCAGCTCCCCTAAATTTCCGTGCACTTCTCCCTTTTCACAGTCCAAACTCGCCCCATATGAGTTTTGGCTGGATCTGGGGTTTAGTGTCATAGGATAAGGGGTTCAATGCCCTTGGGAGTCTCCGATTCCCTCCTACCAGAGAAAGCCAGCCAGGTACTCGGGCATCCGCTCTCTCACTGTGCACGTCTCTGTACCTCAGCTTTTTGCAGCTCCTCTGGGTTTCTGTGAGCCCCTCTCTTTCCTTCTAGTTGTAGAACTTATACTCGGCCAGCTTTCCTGTGGTTCTGGATGATGTCCATTCTGTTGTTTAGTTGTAGTTTTGAAATTGTTGTGCGAGGCAGCAGTGTAGGTGTTTACCTATGCTGCCATCTTGGATTTTTCCCTTCTACCCTTTCTTAACAAATAATTCTATAAAAAAGGAGTTGAAATAAATCCTAATAGGAACCTAATTTCTAATTTTGAATAATGACCTTTAATTATGTCCAGAATCTACCTTACCTATAAATGGCTAATATTACTTAGAATCCTTAGGCACTGCTTAGGCACATTTTGTCTAAAAAGTTAAGATGATTCTTTCTCCAAACCCATGAGATTTGATCCTATTAAAAGTAATTCATATAAGCATAATTAAAATATAATCTTATTTGCAACTTGTTTGTTGGTTTGTTTGTTTATAACAATTAACTTAGCTGTGTGTTTTTTTTCTGTAAAAAAAAAGGAGGGGGGGAAACAATAGCAGAAATATAAAAGGGCTAATCTAGAAAATATTGTCTCTATCAGTCCCTCTGCTTTTACATTGAGCATCCAGAAGTGGCTTTTATTACAGCTCATCTATGCACAGTAAATTAACAATAAAAGAGAAGATAGACATTATTTAATAAAGCAGTTTAGCTACTAAAATTCTATCCTGTGAAGAGAGTCACATTTTGTTTTTTACCTAAATAATGATGCTCAGTCTTCTTATAACTTGAAACACTTCACTTGGGGAGGAGGGGTGGAGAAAATGAATCAGTTTGATTTCAAGTTTTGCATCACTTGTAAGAGTCTGATAGCTGTCAACAATCTCTCAAATGCCTCATGTTTATTCAGTGGCAGTATATGATTCGGATCGACTCTAATAAAATATTAACTCTAGTCAGTTCAAATATTGGTACTCCTTTTCCAAATAAAAATTTCCAATGTAATAAATTCTTCAAACTGAAGTAAAAATGTTTTAGATATGCTTGCTTAATACTTTCTTTCTGTAAGTATGTGCAGAATAATCATGGCTTTATTTCTATGTCTATTATACCAGCTTCCTAACTACATTATCACATGCTAAGAAAACATACCTAAAATAATATAGAAAAATCTCCACAAAAGATATTTTAGTTCGTTATCCAGTGGGGGGAGAGGAGAATGAGAAGAAAAGTTGATCAATTAATTTCAAATATTTTATTCACATCATAAATAGAAGTGTAGTGCTGGTAAAGACACAAGATGAGATTATCAGCTCTAACTCTGATTTCTTCTCAACCCACCCTTTAGACTCTGAAAATTTACTTCAACAACACCCATCTTTGTTTTCTCTACTTTTTTGTCAAAAGGAAGAAACCTTCTCCTACAAAAACCCAGCCTTCCCTTGTGCTCTAATTGATGCCTCAGGCTGGTTCCCCTTGCAACAATTAGTCTTTTTTCCTCGCAGCCTTCCCTCTCCATGGGCTCCCAGCTTTTGACTTACAAAACTCATTCCCTCACTTCTGGTTTATCACATATGATAGCTTTCAAGCTTCTAGGAAGAGTTGTCGGTATTCTGACTTCATTTTCTTATCTACCTTTTCTCCAATTGACTAAAATCTGTCTTCTATCTTCAGCATACCACTGAAACTATTCTTGTAAAAGATCGAATTACCAAATTCCATCTATTATTTTAAACCCTTGTGCCATTTGTTCTCTCCGTAATATTCAACACCAATAACTACACACTTCCTAACATTTCTTCCAACTTGTTTGCATGCCTCTCACCTCTGATTCTTTGGCCTGGCTCAGCATTCAGCTGCTTTGGATGACACGTCTTCTTCCACCTGCCCTTCATACAGTAGTGTCACGGAAGTTCAATAGTGTCACTATTTCCTAATACACACATTCCTGGGCGGTCCCATTTTACACCATGATTACAAGCAACTAGATACTTGTTGAATCCCAAATCTCAATCCAAAGCTATCTCAAGAGAACTGATTTGATTGCCTGCCCACTGAGGCTAACTGAAGACATAATCAATTTTGCAGTTGATTTAAAATATATGTATATAATTCAAGTCATCAAATTTATCATGCTATGTATATATCACTATAACTGGAATAAATACTTCACCTATCTTAGAGAAGATAATTATTTTTTACTCCACCCAACATCATCAATTACTTTAACTTAAGGGAAACAGAAAATAAGAAATATATAGTGTCGTGAGATAATACATAAATTTAATAATTCAAGATAATTTTCTTCCAAATGCATTAAATAGGAACACTCATTTGCATATTTTTCCAATTGCCATTTTCATCTTTCTTAAATTAGCCTTCATAATAAAACAGTATGTCTTTAATGTGTTAGTATAAATGCTTGCATTAATTAAAATGTCGTCAAAAGACCAGAATCTCTCTTGTGGATAATAGGGCTTCAGATGACTTCATTATCTAAAAATAACCAAACACAGTAGAGCTGCAACAAAAATTGATATGCAATATTTCACAAATATATCATGCAGGAGTCTAAGATGTTGGTTATGCATTCTTGGTATAAATGAAGACCGAGTGAATAATTTCTAGGCAGCATTATTTAGATCAAATAGAAAACGTTACCAGCAGGAAGATGCTAGAAGCATTCAAGTTTTTTAAAAATGCAGATTTTTGTCCTGGCTGATTTCACTCAGTGGTTAGTTAATGTTCGATTCCTGGTCAAGGGCATGAACCTCAGCTGTGGATTCAATGCCTACCCTGGTTGGAGTGCATTCAGGAGGCAACCAATATTTGTGAGATATTCGAAGTTTCTCTCTCTCTTTCTCTCCCTCTTCCTCCCTCCCTTCCACTCTGCCTGAAAATCAATGGAAAAAATATCCTCGGGTCAGAGGTTTTTTTTTTTTTAAATGCAGATTTTGAATGTGGGTATTATTCTCAGTAACCAGTTCAAACATGCTTGCTTTGATTATGTAATGATTATGATTTTTCTGCTAAAACTTCACTAAAATTAGATCTTGATGTCTCTTTCTTCAAAATATAGAGTGCAATTACTCCTCACCTCTTCCTCCACCTTAAAACAAGCCAAATAATCACTCTCTGATCTAAATTATTGCAATAGTTAACTAAATAATTTCCCTATTGGCACCCTTACCACCCCTACAGGATATTCCTTTTTTAAAATTATTTTTTTATTTTATTGATTTTTTTACAGAGAGGAAGGGAGAGAGATAGAAAGTCAGAAACATTGATTAGAGAGAGACATCGATCAGCCGCCTCCTGCATGCCCCACAGTGGAGACGTGCCCGCAAGCAAGGTACATGCCCCTGACCGGAATTAAACTTGGGACCTTTCAGTCCGCAAGCTGATGCTCTATCCACTGAGCCAAACCAGACTCAGCACCTACAGGATATTCTTCACAGAGCAGCTAGAGTATCTTTGGAAAACATAAATAATAACATATCACTTTTCTGCTCAAAACCCTAATCAAGAAAAATGCTAATTGACCATACTTCTGCCCACAGCCAATCAGGAGTGATATGCAAATTAACTCAGCAAAGATGGCAGGTAAATTTGCATATGCAGGCAGCACCCTATGCCACTGGTGGGCTCCAAGCCATAGTAAGGGACCGGGCAGGCTATGGGGGCAGTACCCGGAGCTGCCTGCCCAGGTCTAAGCCCGGATTGCAATGGCAGCTTTGGCCCAGGCAGGCGGCTGGGGCAGAGCCTCATGCTGCCTTCCTGGATCCAAGTCACTCACCACCTGCCCAGGTCCAAGCTTCCATTTCAATGGTGGCTTGGGCCTGGGCAGGTCACAGGGTCAACACCCACTGCTGCTTTGCCTGGGTCCAAGCTGCCACCACCTTCCCGGATCCAAGCTGCCTTGCCATCAGGGGGAAAAGAGCCCAGGACAAGCCGCCTGGGAAGAACAGGTCAGGCCAGGCCGCCCTGCAATCATGGGAAGAAGGGCTCAAGCCAAACTGCCCCTCAATCACAGGGCAAAGAGCCCAGGCCAATCCACCCCGTAATCATGGGGCCAACAGGCCAGGCAGAGCCTGGCCAAGCCGCCCCCTCAATCCTAGGCAAAAAAAAACACTCTGCTGACCAACCTGTACTAGAGACCTATTAGGGGCATGGTTTAGAGTCCAGGGCCTCTAGCCTGCAGCCATGGGAAGTCTCCCTCTTCCTAGAGTTAGGAGCATCAGCCCGGGTCTATCCAGTCCTAACTGTGGGAGTGAGTTCCTGCATACTGGGGTTTGATCCCCACGCATTACCAGTAGGAGACCAGTGTCTTTGTTGTTGCTGTGTGTCCGAGTTTTAATTGGACAAATGACTGGCGGTCCTGGTTGCCAGCTTAGCAAAATCTTTTAGGAGGAGAATTCTGTCTGGGTTTCCTCAAATTTCTTCAGCCCCTCTTCACTCCTCTGTAAAGTCACAGAAGTGAAATCCCTTAAAAAAAAAATCAGAAGTCTCCAGCAACAGTGGACCTCTCTCATCACAGTCATTTGGACTGGATGGCATTTGAGTATTTATCTAGACACCATGACAGAGAAACACAGCTCAAGTCATGATCTTTGCCCTTAAAAAATTCACAATCTTATTAGAGTGAGTGGATGATAAAAGCACAGTAATAACATCAGAATGTAAGGCAACACCTACAAAGAGGATAACAGGCAATTACTAGGATGATTTTCCAATAATTAGTACAAAGAGTATGTGCTATGAATTAAATTAAAAAAATATGTGTGGAAGTAGCTGCTTCATGAGTATAGCATCCTTTCCTATTTTAAAGGAAGCTGTGTTCCATGTGAACTGTATCCTATGCTATGATATCTGAGGCACAGGACAAGGGAGGCTCTAAGTGTCCTATGCTTTGATATTTGACTCATTCTTTATTGTTCAATGTAATTTATTTCTGTATGCCTGAGTTTTGTAATAATTAAATTATTAGAATAATACATCTTGCTCTAAAATATTATTAGAAGATAAATGATCAGATGACATTTAATGTTATTTTCTATAAATGAACACAATCTCTGGTATGCTAAAGTGATAAGTATTATAGAAATATTCAGATAGAGAGACCTACAGGCTTGATTACAAGTGAGGCTTACTATCACAACCCAAATTTATTGCTTAAGAAAAAAAACAAAACAGCAGGGATCCAACTAGAAACTGAACCAAACACAAGCCCTTGAAGGACAAATGTAAATTGGATAAGCTTTGCTATTACAAGAGCAAGAAGAAATATTTCAGATGCAAGAATGAAAACCACATTGCATGCACTCTAAGTAGCTGTTAAAGAAAAAGAATGGTATATTATGAAAATACTCAATACAGATTGTAAAGACATTTGTTCAAAGAGGATTTCCTAAAGTAGGTGATATTTCAGTTACTTTTTTTAAATGTGAAGAAGTTAGCTAGATAAGAAAAAGGTGTAAAGATCCTGAATTGCAGAGGGTGCAGGCAGGGCTGAGGGACACCCTCTCCATGCACCAATTTTTTGCACCAGGTCTCTAGTCTATATATATAAAAGCCTAAGTGACCATTATGGACAAACAACCAGTTGATCAGTCACTATGACACACACTGACCACCAGGGGGGCAGATGCTCAATATAGGAACTGTCCCCTGGTGGTCAGTATGCTCTCACAGCCAACCTCCTATGGCCCTCCCCACTGCCAACCAACCTTCCAGGGTCCCTCACCCTGGCCAGCTGGCCCCCCAATAGGCCTCAATTGAGGAACCCTACCCATGCATGAATTCATGCACCGGGCCTCCAGTTTAAAATATAATTCAATGCCCATACAACAGCATACAAGGCTCTACACATCCCTGTCCCTCCCTGCCCCCACTCCATGTCACCTCTAGAGCTTTATATCCTACCAGTCTCTCTCTAGATCCCTTTGTTCCAGCCTCATTCATTTCTTTCCTGTTCCTGTGACACACCAAGGATATGCTCTTCGAAGGGCCGTGGTTTTGCCTAAAATGCTCTTTCTGAGACATAGCTAAATGTTCTCTATACTTCCTTCATCTTTCTGCAAAACCATGTTCAAATCCCAGCAGCACCCACCACTAGTTTTGTGATTCTGCCAGGTTGCTATCCTTTTTCCTATCCCAACTTCTTTTTCTGTAGAAATGAAAATACTACCACATATTCTAGCCTTTGCTCATAAAGTTCTCTTTGCCCAATAACCACTCTGCCCAGATTTCTACTTAGGCCTACTTCATTTCCTTCAGTTCTCAGCTTATATTGTTTCTTTATCAGAAAGCTTTTTTGATCATCTCACATAAACTAGCACTTACAGCATCCCTTCTGCTCTCCATTTCTCTTTACCCTAATTTACTTTTCTTTAGAACACTTTTCACCACCTGCCATATTACATATTTACTCCTTTGTTTATGGTCCATCTTGTTCACTGGACAAAAAATTTCCCTTTTTTAAAAATATTTTTTATTGATTTTTTACAGAAAGGAAGGGAGAGAGATAGAAAGTCAGAAACATCGATGAGAGAGAGACATCGATCAGCCGCCTCCTGCACACCCCACAGTGGAGACGTGCCTGCAAGCAAGGTACATGCCCCCAACCGGAATCAAACCTGGGTCCTTTCAGTCCCCAAGCCAACGCTCTATCCACTGAGCCAAACCAGTCTCGGCAAAATTTCTCTTTTGATAAAGACTTTTGTTTATTTTGTTCATTGCTATACACCAACATTTAGAATTGTATCTAATAAATACTAGAGCTTAACCAATCTATATTGGTTGAATAAATTAAAGAATGAATTATAATTCATTTCACTTAAGATGAATTCATTCTGAAAAATTAATCAGAGATTATTACTGAAGTGCTATGTGGATTTCAATATGATCTAAGTGTTGCCTATCTTGCCATCTATATCTGGAGAATGGTTGCCTTTAGTTCAGCATGATTCCCATTCTGCATGCTCACAAGATAAACTAGGGATGTAACAAAATAAACACCAATCTAGATCATTCAGGCCCTCCAGTAATTACAGAGTGGTTCAGGAATACACATTTTAATCATCCAATAATGAAATTATCTATCAACCTTCTGAAACCTCTACTCCATCTGTGTTTGTGAACAATTTGGGGCATTAAATCCAAACTGAAGGATATCAGATTGATTATAAAAGCTAGGCAAGTATGCAGGAATCTGCATTTATTGGCTCAAAATAATCATAGTTCCTATGCTAGGACCAGTTTAATTTGTCAGCAACTCTATCTTTTTTCCACAAAGAAACCTTAAAAGGTTACGTATCTTTAAATAACAAATTCATCTTGTTATAATTTTAAGCATGTGTCTTTAAGCTTCCAATTTAGCAAATGCCTATGTAGAAAATAACTAATGAACAGAGCAATAGACATTAAACATATTTCAATTTCGAGTTCTATTTTTAGTTTTTTGAGGAAACTCCGTACTGTTCTCCACAGTGGTGCAACAATCTGCATTCCCACCAGCAGTGCAAAAGGGTTCCTTTTTCTCCACATCCTCACCAGCAATTGTCATTTGTTGATTTGTTAATGATAGCCATTCTGACAGGTGTGAGATTGTCCTTTTGATTTGCATCTCTCAGATAATTAGTGACTTTGAGCATGTTTTCATATGTCTCTTGGCCTTCCTCCCATCTTCTTTCAAAAAATTCTATTTAGGTCTGTTACACATTTTTTTTTGGATCATTCATCTTCTTTTTATTAAGTTGTATGAATTCCCTGTAAATGTTGGAGATTAAACCTTTATCAGTGATAACATTTACAAATATGTTCTCCAGAGAGTGGGCTTTCTTGTTGTTTTGCTGATGGTTTCTTGTGTAAATATATCACAACTATTTTATCCACTTATCAACTGATGTCAGAGGGAGTGAGGAGTGGAAGAAAGAAGGTGAAGGGATTAGCCAAATATATGCACAACCCATAGACATGGATAATAGGTGCTATTGGCCAGAAGAGAAGGGTATGGGGAGGGGTGCAAAGAGGACTAAGTGGAGGTGAGGAAAGGAGGTAAAATGAGGACATCTGTAATAGTGTAAACAAACAAACAAAAATAACAGGCCTTCATTGAGAAGTGCTAAATGACCTTGGAATATATATATTTTTAACTTTTTTATTATTTAAACTATTACATATAGTAGTATATATATCTCCGTTTTCCCCATTGACCTTCCCCCAGCCTCCCATGACCCTGTCTCATGCCCACATCCCACCCTCCCAGTGTCTTGTGTCCATTGGTTGTGCTTAAAAGTCCTTCGGTTGATCTGTTTCACCCCTTTTCCCAACACTCACCAGCCTTCCCACTGTAATTTGACAGTCTGTTCAGTGCTTTGCTGTTTCTCTATCTTTTTGTTCATTAGGTTATAATGTTCTTTATTTTCTATAAATGAGTGAGATAATGTGGTATTTTTCTTTCATTGCCTGGGTTATTTCACTTAGCAAAATACTCTCCAGTTCCATCCATGCTGCTGCAAATGGTAGGAATCCCTTTTATTTTTAATAGCAGCATAGTATTCCATTGTGTAGATGTACCTCAATTTTCTAATCCACTCATCTGCTGATGGGCATTTAGGCTGTTTCCAAAACTTAGTTATGGTGAATTGTGCTGCTTTGAACATAGGGGTGTATATATCATAGCAAATATAATGGTGAAAAGGTATTCTTTGGGTAAGTTTGTCAGTCAGATAAATTAACACATCCTTCACTAATTTTAAAAATAAAGCAAAGAGTAGGAGTACACAGAAATTCATAAGCACTTTTGTTTGTTTTCATGGATGTAACAACTCCAGCAAGCATACTCAGTAAAGAGAACCTGAAAAGTAGCAGGATACAAAATTAATATCCAGAAATCAGTGGCATTTTTATGCACGAATACTAAACTCTTAGAAAAAGATGCCGAAACCAGTTTGGCTCAGTGGATAGAGCGTCGGCCTGTGGACTGAGGGGTCCCAGATTCGATTCCAGTCAAGGCATGTACCTTGGTTGTGGGCACATCCCCAGTGTGGGCTGTGCAGGAGGCAGCTGATCAATGTTTCTCTCTCATCGATGTTTCTAGCTCTCTATCCCTCTCCCTTCCTCTTTGTAAAAAATTAATAAAAAATATTTTTAAAAAATAAATTAAATAAACTCTTAGAAAAAGAAATTAAAAACAATACCATCTGCCCTAGCTGGTTTGAGCGTCAGCCTAAAAACTGAAAGGACCTGGGTTTGATTCCAATCAAGGACACATGCCCAGGTTGGAGCTCAATCCCCAGTGTGGGGTCGTGAGGAGGCCCTGGTCAATGACTCTCTCATCATTGACGTTTCTACTTCTTGCTCCCTCTCCCTTCCTCTCTAAAAATCTAAAAAAACAAAACAAAACAAAACATTGACTCTTAGCAATTCACCCAGAGTTGGTATTGATTGGTCAACATCAAAAGCCCCACCTACTAGGCAGCCATTGGCTCCTCTCAATTCACCCAGATTACGTTCTGATTGGTCAGTTTCTATGCCAATCAGCTTCTCCAGGCAAGTTTCCGGGCCTGATCATAGAGGTGGGGCTGATTAGCAGCTGTACCAGGCTACTAGCAGTGGGCTGAACTGTGGCCCTCTGGGAGAGAGAGAGAAACTTGGCTGCTGGTGAGGCTGGGAGAGAGAAACAGGGTCTGATCACCCTGCTTCTCTCTCCCACTCTCACCAGCAGCCACAACCACTGCTGATCAGCCCTGCCTCTCTCTCTTTCCAAGAGGTCAGCAGTTCAGCCTGGCATTTGGTTGAGCCTCCAGTCATTGTGGATGTTATAACCCTGGCTCTTTATATATAGAGATAGATAGATAGATAGATAGATAGATAGATAGATAGATAGATAGATAGATATGCATAGCCTATGGACCCAAGCAATAGTGCATTGAAGTCTGGCAAAGGGATCAAAATGGGGGACATCTGTAACATTCTCAACAATAAAATTATTTAAAAGTTTAAAACATTTAAAAAAATTCTAAGAGCATTTTAGGTAACTCTAATCTGTGATTTTAGATGGAAGACTTAATCTAACCTGTTGGTCTTGAAAATCAAAACTTAAAGCCACAGGAGAAAGCCAAAAAATTTAATGATTCACCATTATAGGCATCCTAATTCAGTTCATGTAAATATTGGATGCAGTGGAGCAGTAACCCCAGCTTTTGATAGCAGAGGTTTCCTAAATCATAAATGATAATGAGTATCATTTATATTCATTAGCCTCATCCCTACTTTGCAATATTATCTGTTCAAAAAAAAATCTTTAAAGCATCTTCTTCCCAAATTCCTAGTCATATAATCTCAAAATTATTGATTAAAAAATCATTAAATTGTTAGCTTTAGACAAAAAGCTATGCTTGTGAGAGGGGGAAAAAAATTTCCCTGCCATTTGACAAAAAGTACATATTTTTAACTTGCTTCTCTAATGTATATGTTTATAATTATTACATTCAATTACTTTAATCTATGACTATTTACTATTACAAAAGGTTACATTTTTGTATGGTCACTCATTTTATTTATATTTTTAAATTTACTCATAAGAAAATAACTATTACAATAAAACATAGAAAGCGCATGCTCTAATTTGCATATATTGCTGGACTTAGTTTAAAGTTTGAGTGGTTCTCAAACTTTACGTGTGTACCAGAATTACCTACAGTGCTAGTCAAAACATACACTGCTGGGCCCCCACCTCTATCTAGATTTTCTGAATCAATAGATCTGAACTGAGAAGAATTTGTGTTTTGAACAAAGTGCAAGGCAATTGTCTAGGGACCTTATTTTGAGAACTGGTGATCTACATAAGAGCATTAAACATCACTTCAGGACTTATCTTTCTAAGATTTATTGTCATTGGATCTTAACTTTAATAGGCAATTGAGTGCTGTGTATATTATAGTTTTCAATAATGTTGTTGAATGATCAATTCTGAAATTAGATGTAAAATAA
>PVJN01057818.1:0-12338 GCA_004026805.1 Lasiurus borealis | reverse complement strand
CCAAAAATAAGCAGGTTACATCAAATTCTTATGATTCTAGTTGGTTTATCTTTGTTTAATCTTGTTTTCACCATGTTTTCTTTCACTCATGAAAATCATTGTCTTTCACTGATTCACATTGTTAAATATTAGTGCTTGGCTTTACACCTGCATGGACTTTGAAGTGCTGTGTGATTTTTATTGTTGTTTAGCTATTCATTTTTCCGTTTTTAAAATTTTTGTCAAAGAATTATTTGATTCTCTTCGTATTCAAAAAATGGAAAGTTAAAAACAAACTGGCTGCATTAAAAAAAAAAGTCACCCTTCTTTGAAGGGTAGCAGTACCAATTGTGTACTAAATTCAGTTTGATATGAAGTATAGAAATGTATTAAGTGGCAATTCCACTTTATTGACAAAAATGAAAGATGGGAAATAGTAAATTCTTTTAAATCTTTGTTACTTCTTCACTGATTGCCTTTCAAAGAAATATAGTCATTGGAACCAGTTTCATGAAGGAAAAATATATACCTATGCTAAATTTTAATATTTTCAGCCCTAGAGGCTTGATACAATTAAAGGTAATATAATTTTGTCATCTTAAGTATTTGTATTTTTACACCATCTTCTGAACTAAATGTCCAATTTTTAAAGTTTCAAAAACTGATTCTATGAAGAAATTAAATTAAAAAGAGTATATCTTGAAGGGATTGGAAAAATTTTAAATAAAGATATGTGCTCTCTCTCAGCTGTTTTTTTGGAGCATATTAATACTGTAATTAGAAATATTTAATATGGCATTGATTCATAATTCACAATATTTAGTAATGAGCAGTAAGTACCAGATTATATGTATACATATACTTACATGTATATGTATATTTCTAGCATGTGATACGTGCATGAGCATGTTTGTGGAAATTTTGGCAATACCAGAGTTGATTGCTGGACAATATAATAATTCTTGAGAATATATGAATACTTACTGTGTTTAAAATACATGTCTAGGAACTGCCTTTGTATTTTGGCTGGGTTTTGCCCTTTACCTGGTTTCTGTGGTGGTCTTTATTTTCCATGATCATATTACCTCTCTGCTGTTTTGTTCTTTACCTGTGTGCTGTAGTGCATATTGCTTGATTTTAAAAAGACAGTACATTCCTTGAAATCCATGATGTTTGTTTGCTTTTCATTTTTCTACCCCAACACAAATACAGAATAGATACTCCATTTAGGCTGAGGATGCTATAGATGGCCTACACGTTATTTCTTTACCTCCAAGGGGTGAAATGTTGTGATTTTGCAAAGCCATGACAGGTGTGTCGACTTTTACATGCTTACTGTCTCTTTAAAAAAAGAAGTTCTGTGCTTTCACCTGTCTGTTTGCACGTGTTTCTCTTTCTCCTTTTTGCTTTTTCTTGTCCATGCACCTGGTGCTGTGCAGGAGATTCAGGAAGAACACAATGGCTACACTTCTGAAGCTGAAGCTGATCAGGTGGCAAGTTCTACATGTTCATCTGTTTGTAGCTACAGAGTGTGTATTTAGAAGCCATTTCATACTAGATTTCTAGACGATAAGCAAATGTTTTTACCTCGACAGTAGAGCCCTCCTGCCCAAGTTTGATAGATTCCATGATGACATTATTTGCAAAAATTGGTTTATCCAACATGTTGTCAGTGAGAAACTTGTTTATCCATACTTCTTGGTTTTCCCACGTAGGGTTCTTGATGTGCTAATGAACTTCAATCATAATAGGATTCTGATGGGCCTTTACAGAGACTTAGAGGGGATAGATGCATATGCTAAGCATGCTCCTTGAGGGTGTGGACTTTGCTTTCTTCAAATGTGCATGGTCCCTGCCCAGCATGGTTCCTTGTATCAAGGAGCTGGTGAGTCTACAGCTGGACCTTCAGGGTCACCAGAACAGGATTTGGGTGAGATTATCAGGGGAAATTCCTCAACTGGGCAACACTTAGAGCAAAGGCACCAAGAGGACCGGGTGTGTTCATGAGATCAAATTTTGTTCGTAAGAATCTGTTCTTTGATTATGCTGTACATGGGTTGGATAAATCAAGGGTCAAATTATGTCTTATGCAACTTAGTAGTTGCAACAAAAGCTTAATGTAGCACAAGCCTGAGTCCCATTTCCTAACACCAGCTTGGTAAACCGTACTCACCAAACAATGAGCCTTTAAAAACTATTATCCTCTTGAATTCCTGTGCTAAAGTGAAATGTGTTTCCTGTACAAAATAAACATTTTATGGGGAAATCTAAGCAGCAGGATCATTTGTTTTGTTCTGACAGTTGCTTTCTCATTACTTAAAGAGCATGTCCCAGATTTAATTATTATTAGTGAGGGGTTTGTTTCACCAACGATTATGCTTCATATAAATGCACAGGTGTTTTAAGCCAAATTTAACATGGCTTTCAGAAGAAAAGGGGAATGTTTGATCTTTAACCTCTATCTTGAGCGTCTTGTATATGGTCTCAAAATGGTCCCAATCACTGCTGTCTCCCATCCACAACATTTTGCGAGGTAGTCCTGAATTGAGGATTTTAGAGTGATTGATGTGGCTCCACATAAGGCTTAAAGTGAGCCACATTTCCTCCATCCTTTCCAGATACAGTTAGATATAGTTAATTAGAACACAGCTTGCTTTAGTAAATATATTTCAAAATAACCTATCCTCATTTATTTTAAAATATAAGTTAAGGAATTCAAGTCTATATAACATATAAGATAATATTTAGCCATTAAAATAAGCTTTAACAATGTAATATTTGAAGTAATACAAAACTTGAATATTGATTAAAATGGCTTTCTCACATTGTAACTATATTATAAAATTACTCTCTAGTTCAAGCAATAAATTAAAGAAGGTGACTTTCAAAGTAAGGCTTCTATTAAGGATTTGTGATTTCTTATCCTATCTAATAAAGAGGGAATATGCAAATTGATCATCATGCTGTCACAAAGATGGTGGCGCCCATAACCAATAAGGAGAGAATATGCTAATTGACTGCCATTCCCTCAAAGATGGCAGCACCCACAGCCACAAGATGGCGGTGCCCAGTCCCCTCAGCCCCGCCGGGGCTGCAGCCACTCTGCACTCCTGCCTCTAGAGTCCCCCAGTCCCCTTAGCCCTCCAGCCACCTAGGGTCGGCCTGAGGCACAGGCAAGCCTCAGATGGCAGCTTCACAGCTGCCCAGGGCCACTCGAGGCTCAGGTAACCAGGACCAGCAGAGTTGTGATGAGGGCATCGCCTTCCCCTGATTGCCAGATCCCTTCTTGCTCCTGAGGGCTCCTGGTCTGTAAGAGGGGGCAGACTGGGCTGAGGGACCCTCCCCCCCCCCCCGCTCCAGTGCATGAATTTTCATGCACCGGGCCTCTAGATGTTTATAAAACTAGCCATTTAAAATATAAGTATTGGTGCATGCATTCTTGTGTAAAAGATATATTTCCAAATCAGGTGTGGATATTAAAATGAATCCAAAAACACCTTCTCATCTCCTCTTGAGTAGTTCTCTAAGTCCCTAAAATTTGGGGCCAAAAAGTATCTTAAAAACCACGCTGGACTCAAAATTTAAATGAAATAAAGTTGTTTGGAGGTAATCTATATTGTTTTAATCGTGTTCTTTATAAGGAGGATGGGCTTTTTAATTTTGTGTCCTTCCCATAGAATGGAGATATCCAGACTAATATTTAGCATTGAATTTGCTCTTTATTTCTTCACCTTTTCCTTTTCTTTAATTTCAAAATGTTGATGAAACTACTATGAATAGTGTTTTTAAATTGAGCCCCTTTAATAAATCATAATGAAATACTCATAACTATGAAAAGTAGCTACTTTTAATTTTCAATAATTTTTATTAGAATTAAAAAGTTATCAAGTTTTAATGTTTTACTTCACAAAATTATGCTCAAAACTTTGTGTTGTCCAACCTGTTTTCCTCTGAACACTAGTGGCCTTCTGATGTTAATATTTTTTTGGAGAAAGCAGCTCATGACCAAATAGGTATGGGAAATGCAGCATACTCTAGCGCCCTCTTGCTGATTTGTTATACATTAACATGCTAAAGACTTTCTCACACTCAAATTTTAAGTTGTTTTCTTTAATCCTGCATTTCCTAAACTTTTCATACAAAAAAAAAAAAAAAGACCTATTCACATCTCTTGTGAATTTAATGCTCTGTGAAACACAGCTTGTGGGTTTCTAGGGATTTGAACATCTTATTCTTATTCATGATATATTGTGTCAGAGATGCCAAGGAGAAAGTAACCAGTTTCCTTGGCAGCATTGCAGGGGGTGGCAGTACCTTAGAATAGGCCTAGAGTTGAGGTTCTGGTCCCCAGCTTTGTAGTGAGTTCCCTGGCGCTATCCAACCAAACTCACAAGAGACTGACTACTACTGGACTTCGGGGCCAATCTGGAGAATTGTGTGCATGTACCCACATTTATACCCAGGCACCTTGTAATAGTCATCTATCCAATACATCCTTTTCCTAGTATTATTGTAGCCAGGAAACCCAGTACCTCATTAGCAATTTGCTTGGTGAGTGTGGAATCAGCACAGGGGTGAATTGACTTTGACGAAGCCTGATTACTCTGCTCCACAGTCTTGATTTACATATTCTTGTCTGCCATATGAGGGCACACTTTCTCGTGGTCTGGATGGTATATACACTAGCGAGCTGCTGAACTTTGTACACTGAGTGACCAGATTATGATGACCTCTGAACGCATAATAATCTGGCCACTCAGTGTATATCCTATATAATAAAAGGCTAATATTCAAATTGTCCCCTCGACCAGGAGTTCGACCAGCAGGCAGGCTGGCCAACGGCCCATGTGTCCTCCCCTTGGCCAGGCTGGCCAGACCCCACCCATGCATGAATTCATGCATCCAGCCTCTAATACACACACACACACACACACACACACACACACACACACACTGAGTGGCCAGATTATTATGGGTTCGGAGATTATAATGTAATAATCTGACCACTCAGTGTATATACACCTGGGTATCTGGGCTGCAGTACAAAAGCCGAGAGCTTTCCTTAGTAATATCACTGCCCTGAGACACCTCCCTATTTTAGACTTCAGGGTTTCCCACATTATCTCATAAGCTGGACCCTTTTTATAACTAGCTAAACACCTACATTTAATTTTGATTTTATTTGAATTACTTTCATGCTCAGAAGATAGCTTTTTTTTTTTCTTTACTTTATTTCCAAATTCTGGAGGCACCTTATAATAGCTGTCTGTGTAGTGATTACAGTATGTTTCTGTTATGTCAAGCCATTTCTGTATTAATGCTTTCTGTGAACTTCAAATATGTGTAATAATTTGCTAGAATATGCAGCATGGTGTCCTGTGATGCTGAGCTTTGAAACTGTCTTGTAAGGGGAGGGAGCATACATTCTGCACGCGTCTGTAGCTTTGTAGCGAGAGCACAGAACACCACAATTATTCCCACGTACGCAGGTAGGAAGTGAGATTTACTCGTGTTTGCTTTATTTTGCCAGGCTCTAAGGGATGGGAATAAGCTGGCGCAGCTGGAAGAAGCACCGCTTTTTCCAGGAGAATCCATCAAGGCCATTGGTAAGTTTACTGTGTCCACTTCGCTTGCGGTGATCCATAAAATTACATGGCTCTTTCCTTCGGAGCACAGGTGAAGTAAATGCTCAAGATCAGACCGCTTTCTTTGGAGGACAAGTGGATTAGATCTTTTCAATCTTATTTATGTCCTTCTGACCTTAAGATATAGAAGATTGTAGAGAATCACTTTAAACTCTGATTCAGTGTTCATTGGCATTACTAACAGAAGAGGACCCCACCTTTTCCTGATGAACTGAAGGCTGATTAGACTTGCTATGTCAGTTCATTGCTTTGTTGGAATCCTTCACTATAAGGAAAATGTATCAATAAAATACAATTTTAGTGCAAGAAAAGGGCATGTGTTGCCATTCTGGATTATAAGGGCAGTGGCCTAAGGCAGTGGTCAGCAAAGTGCAGCTTTCAAGCAACATGCACTCGTGAGCCACCATTGGCTGCTCTTTTGACTAATGAGTTTGCCGACCGCTGGGACAGGGGCTTAATCACAAGGAACAACAGCCTGTAATTATTGGGCTGATCAGGAGAAGGCACCAGCCCCATCACCCTACTAGGGGGTGATGGTCATTGGTTGGCAAACACATTAGTCAAATATTTGGCAATCAGTGGTCAGGAGCACTGTAATGTATGCAATAAGAGACTTAATTCCTCTCTTCTCCTGGCCAGACTAACAAGATGGAGTGTATTTCTCTGCCCATTGTCTTTTCTCAAATCACAAACAATTAGTTTCCATACCTATGTTTCCACAATGTATTTCTCATCTTTTATTAATTACTAGAGGCCCGATGCATGAAAATTCACGCAAGAGTAGGCCTTCCTTCCGCAGCTGCCAGCACCAGCTTCCCTCCCACATCCAGAACCCAGGCTGCTGGCACCAGCTTCCCTCCAGCACCCAGGACCCGGGCTTCCCTCCTCCGGCCACTCATAGGCATCTGGAGCCAGGAATGGCTTCCCTCCAGCCCCGGCTTTGTCAGGAAGGATGTCCAGAATGACATCCGGAAGACGTCCAGTCTAATTAGCATATTACCCTTTTATTATTATAGATGATAGCAGACACTGTTGGCGCCATGCTAAAGTATATAGAATCTCTATTAGCAGTTACTGTGTCTGTTGCTACTAACAATATTTTCCTATTACCTTAAAAAAAAAAAAACAAAACACACACATTAGTCAACAGAGTGGCAAATCACAGTTTGCTGACCACTGGCCTAAGGCTATCACATCCCCTCACTGTGGACTAGCAGGCATTTCAGCAGATTGTCCACTGCACTGAGTGGATGAGAGGACAGCTGGGTGCGACCTTTTCACCTCATAGTTGCTGGGTTTGAATAGGACAGTCTGCTTTGTGAGGCTGAGTGTTCCCTTCTTTTCTCATAGCTCCCTTCCAAAGATGGTGCTCAGTCTCAGAGTATGGTCACCTTGTGTCAACAAGTTCTGAGTAAATGGACTCTCCCTACCACAATCTGCAAGCAGCCACCCCACTAAATACCCTCTTCTGTGTCTCTGAACCCTGCCAATCCTGTCCTTGGTTTTGGCATTCGTTCTCTCTTTGGCTTCCGGTACTTCGTTCACTCCTGGTGGTCCTCTGGCCTCTCTGGCTGCTATTTCCCTAAGAATTCTTCTAGCCCTGCCTCCAAGCTGCTTTGGAAATAATCTGTTTAAAATGCAGGGCTAATTATGGCATGCCTCTGCTTTTTCTCCTGACAGCAAACTACACAGATTTAAAGTGAACATGAAGAGTTTTGACACATTATACACCTGGGAAACCATCATCACATTCAAAATAATGAACATATCCTTCATCGCCCAGCAGTTTCCTTAGGCTTCCTTATAAATCTTCGTTCCCATGGCTTCTCCCCATTCCTAAGCATAGATTAAATTGTATTTTCTAGAGTTTTCTAGAAATATGATTATTGAGTATATTCTCTTTCTTGTCTAGCTTCTACTCAACATATTATGTTGATATTTATTCATACTGCGATATGGGTTAATAGTCATTACTTTTCATTGCTGAATAGTATTCCATTTATATGGATCCACCACAGTTTGCTTACACCTTTATCTATTGATGGACATCTGGGTTTTTCCTCTGGTTGGCTATCTTATCTAATAATAGAGAAACTGTTATTGTAACAGTAAATTGACTGTACCTCTGTTACGCCCACAGCCAATCAGAATGAGTATGCAAACTAACCCAACAAAGATGGTGGGTAATTTGCATACATACCTGGATCCTGGGAACCTCCTCGGAACCCAAGTCACTCCCAGCTGGCCTTCGGGTGGAGGCTTTAGGCTTGGGAAGGGGCCGAACCTGCTATCAGAGGTGCAGGTGGGGGAACCCTTTCCCAAGTCTAAAGCCTGGGGTGGAGGCTTTAGGCTTGGGTAGGGTCTGAGTCTGGGATTGGAGGGAAGGGGAAAAAATCAATGGAAGCATATCCTCACGTGAGGATAAAAAGAAAAATAAAGAGAGAAATGTCATATCCTATGAAAGACATATCTTGAAAATACTTAAAGTTGTCATTTTTTCATGGTGAAGGGACTGGAGTCTGTGTTGATGAAAATACCTTGGTGGCTGCAGTGACTGGCAGTGGCTGCAGCAGTAGGGTGATGGGGCTGGTGCCTTCCCGTGATCAGCCTGGTTGGCTCCCACAAAGAGAGGCCAGATTGCAGGTTAGGTTCACTCCCAAGGGGGAGCAGGCCTAAGCCATCAGTAGGATATCCCCCTGAGGGCTCCCAGTATGTGAGAGGGGGCAGGCTGGGTTGAGGGACCCCCTCCCTATTGCCTGAATTTCATGCACTGGGCCCTAGTTACCAATAAAGCTGCTCTGAACATTTACAAACAAGTCTTCTCTGACCTCATGGCCTATCATCCTCATGTACTCTTTGATCCGGCAAATGACTGCTCTTTCTTTTCTGATCCCCCCTTCTCCCCCAGCCCACCCACTTCCTTGCAAAATTAAGTTGATCCTTTTCTGAGCTCTTATCACATCGTGTCCTCATGATTATGATAGCATTTATGAGGCTATAGTATAATGGCCATTTTATGTGTAGTGCTGCTCAGAGGTCATGGGCTGCTTGTGGGCAGGAACTAGAACCCCAACAATAGAAGCCACTTGATGATGGAAGTGTTTGTCTGGATGACAACTTCTGTACCTTTAATTGATCCAATTGGACTCATCTGTAGCTATGTACATTCCTGTCCTTCCAGTGAATGATACTTTGGGAAGATCCTCTAGGTGTGGTATCTTTGTGATAGGCATGAGGCTCTTAACATATGTAAGAATCAATATTCTGTTGATACCATATTAAACATGCTGATATTGATATTCCAAATAGAAAGTACAAGTCTATATGGAAGCCGATAAGGAATTTGAAGCAAAGAATTATTTTCCAGTCCTTTGATGCGGTTGGGTTTTTGTCATCTGTAAAGCAGTTGCTTTTAGGAAGTGCATTAGCGGCTAGTTTTTAGCTTTAGTTTTCATTAGCAGTAATTTATTAACTGGTATCCCACTATCTTCAGAGTTTAATTAATATGTTTTGATGTGATTAATTTATCACTCAGAGAAAAAAAGATAACTACCTGGAAAAAAATGACAAAATGTAGCTTATTATGAAGCTCTTCACGTAAAACCTCATTACGTACCAAAAGAGAATTTTATGTGATAAAAATGAATTTTATTAGAAGACTATCCATGTCTACTTAATTCAGAATTTATTGAAGCACAAGTCTATGGCAGTAGTTACTACTTTGAGTTTTTCCTTTCAGTGAAAGATGTCATGTATATCTGCCCATTTATGGGAGCTGTGAGTGGAACGCTGACTGTGACGGACTTTAAGATGTACTTCAAAAATGTAGAGAGGGTGAGTTTTTAAAAGTGTGGTTTATTTTAAAAAAACACTTCAGAAAGGAGTAAACAATAAAGAAGAAAGGAAGAAGTGTCCTGAAATCCCATCACCCTGGGAGAACCAGGTAAGTTTCAAGATGTGCACATTGACAAGCAGATTTTGTATCTTGAAATAAAAGGTGTTAAAATAGCATTTATACCTGGAGGGGAAGTTTGTCATCTAAACATTTTAAGAAAACGTGTTATAAATTTGACTTCAGTTTCTTGGCTGGGACAAAGAGGAAATGTGAAGTAAACAAATAACTTTTAAGCCAGACTTAAAATATGAAAACTCTGTTGGCTGACTCTAATAGGCATCCATCTTAATTTGTAAACTCAGGACCCACATTTTATCCTGGACGTTCCCCTGGGAGTGATCAGCAGAGTTGAGAAGATTGGAGCACAGAGCCATGGGGACAATTCTTGTGGTATAGAGATAGTGTGCAAGGTATGGTACCAACACTAGTAAGACTGCAAGAGGCAGTCAGATGGGAACTTTTACTGACACAATATTCCTGTTCTTTGGACAGTCACAGTAATTTGTACTGTTAGTAACTCAAATGTTTGAGGACAGAAACCTCTTTAAATCTTATATCAACCAATTTGTACCATTATTTAAGCCATTGAAAGTAAACCTCTTCTTTCCTATTGAAGTATTCTAATTAGCATGGATCTATTATCTATATGCTGATATTATTTTTTACATTTCAGAGAAATCAAGTGGAAAGCAGAGATCCATATTTCACCAGTTTGTTGTTTTAAGACTAATTTTCAGAACAATGGATGGTCAAAGACTTCTTAAAGGGGCAACAGTACAGTGACCACCAAGCAATGTGGGGGTTTAGGGGCACCAACTGCCTGCACAATAAAAAATCCCTATATAATGTTTTTTTTTAAATATGTTTTTATTGATTTTTAGAGAGAGAGGAAGGGAGAGGGGGAGGGCAAGAGAGATAGAAACATCAATGATGAGAATCTTCTATTGGCTGCTTCCTGCATAACCCCTACTGGGAATGGAGCCTACAAACCAGGCATGTTTGGTTCCCCTGATGGGGAATCAAACCGTGACCTCCTGGTTTATAGGTTGAAACTCAACCATTGAGCCACACTGGTCAGATCGTAAGTCTCTCTTCACCCAACATCCCAGCCACCCTTTGCAGTACCTACAGGCACCCACTGTTATCAGTTTCCACAGATACCCTCTGCACATAAGATGTATGTATAGTCTTTGAAAACATTCTGCCCTACCCAGCTCCCCTGAAAAATGTATCTCGGAGCTCCTTGACCTCAATACATAGCGAGCTGTGTCTTATTTTTAACAGCTCTCTAGTATTCCATTATATTGTAGTCAGCCTCTATTTACAGACATTTAGGTCATTTCCATATCACAATAGCTTCCTAATTTCCAACTTCTACCTTAAATTTGTGTGGCCATAATTATTTTTGAATTTCAAATAATGTTAAAGAATAGTAATATTGACTGGGGGGGAAAATGTCAGTGGAATAGACAGATGTGTCCTGAGTCTTTTCCTGGAGCAGATAGAAAGAACAGCTGAGGGTGGCATGGGGAGTGTTTGTTGGTGAGCTGAGGGACAGCTATACTCCAGGAGATGGTTGGGGACTGCTGGATGGAGCTCCTCTGATGGGGCAGCCCCCACTGTTGCTAGGTTCCCTCCCAGAGCAACTGGCTCGGATGCAGAGACCACATAATCTTGGGGAAAGTGGAGGTTATTGGAAGCCTGAAAATCTACAACTGCAGCACCCACAGAACAGCTGTAAATGCCAGAGCACTGGTTCCCAATTGGCGCAAACACGTGGATTCAGAGGAGCTCCATAGTTCACCATGGCAAGGTCATATTTCGCCTAGGATAAGGAGAAAGAGAACTATATAACCAGACACCCAAAGAAGACAGATCATGGCGAGACAAAGAAACAACCTGCATATGAAAGAAAAGCAGGCATCACCAGAAAAGGAAGTAACAAAATGGAGGCAAGCAACCTGCCAGAGAAAGAATTCAGAGAAATGGTCCTAAGGTGGCTGAAAAGAATGGAAGACAAATTCAACAGTATGTGTAAGAACCAAGAGGAAATAAAGAAGAACCAAGAAGAAATGAAATATTACATCAGTGCTGCAAAGAACTCAATAGAAAGCATCAAGAGTAGACTAGAAGAAGCAGAGGACTGCATCAATGAGCTATAAGACAAGGTAGGAAAAAAATACCCAAGAAGAGAAACTTCTAGGAAAAAAAAACAAAAACTAAAAAGCAGCAGGAGAGCCTAAGGGAACTTTGGGACAACACAAAACAAAACAACATCCCCATGATAAAGGTGCCAGAAGGAGAGGAAACTGAGCAAGGAATAGAAAACCTGCTGAAGAAATAATGACAGAAAACTTCGCTGATATAGGGAAGAAAAAAAAACAACACACAAATCCAAGAAGCTCACTGAGTCACAAGCAAAATGAAACACAAAAGACCCATACCAAGGCACATTATAATTAAATTGGCAAACACCAACGACAAAGTAAATGCGGCCAGAGAGAGACAGAACGTTACCTACCAAGGAACCCCCATCAGACTAGTGACTGATTTCTCAACAGAAACTCATCAGATCAGAAGAGAATGGAATGAAATATACAAAGTCATGCAAAGGAAGGGTCTGAAGCCATGAATACTATACCCAGCAAGGCAATCAATCAAATTTGAAGGTGAAATCAGGAGCCTCACAGACAAAAAGGGACTAAGGGAATTTATTACCACCAAACCAGTAATGCAAGAAATGCTAAAGGGTCAGTTGTAAAAAAAAAAAAAAAAAAAAAAAAAAAAAAAAAAAAAAAAAAAAAAAAAAAAAAAAAAAA
>PVJN01057817.1:0-12338 GCA_004026805.1 Lasiurus borealis | reverse complement strand
AAATTGACACGAGACAGACAAACAAGAAAAAAAATGACCAAATTTAATTACATATGTACATATGGAACTTCACATATACATGAGTGAGCCAGAAACCCCACATACATAAGAAGGTCACAGACAGAAAGGAAAATGAGGTAATCTGAGCAAGGATGAGGTAAGGCACATTGGGACTTCACAGGGTCATTGCGGGATGATAAGAAGAGCAGATGTTCAGGTATTAATAGTTTGCCCTGCCATCCTAGCTAATAAAGATGGAATATGCAAATTGACCAGCACACTATCACAAAGATGGTAGTGCCTACAGCAGAGGCGGGGTTTCCATAACACAAGATGGCTGCACCCACAGCGGTGGCTGAGTTTCCATATGAGCCTTAATGCACCATCAGTAGGGATCTGAGGCTGTGTGACACTGGGCCGAGGTAGGGGACCTCAGATTACACCTCCCAACCAGCAGAGCTTGATGGGGGATCTCAGGCCACTCCCCCACTCAGCAGGGCTTGATAGGGGACCTGAGGCCACACCCCCTGCCCTGATGCTGGGATGAGGGACCTGAGGTCGTGTCCCCAACCCAGCAGGGCTTAACAGGGACCTCAGGCTGTGCCCCCTGCCCCTGCACCAGGCCAAGAGACCTCAGGCTGTGCCCTCTGCCTTGGTGCTGGGCCAGGGGACCTCAGGCCATGCCCCCCTCCTGGCAGGGCTTGATGGGGGACCTCAGGTCTTGCCTTTGATCCATTGGAATTTGATGGGGGACTTCAAAGTGTGTCCCCCACCCCAATGCCGGGCTGGAAAACCTCAAGCTGTGCCCCTCCCACTTGGTGGGGCTTGATGGGGGACCTCAGGCTGTGCCCCCCACCCCCGGTGGGACTTGACAGGAGAACTCAGGCCACACCACCTAGCGTGCACTATGGGACCTGAGGTTGTGCCCTCTTTCCAACACCAGGCCAGTGGACCTAAGGCTGTGCCCCCCTGTCCAGCGGGACTTGACAAAAATGGG
Organism: Lasiurus borealis; assembly: GCA_004026805.1. Classification (NCBI taxonomy): domain Eukaryota; kingdom Metazoa; phylum Chordata; class Mammalia; order Chiroptera; family Vespertilionidae; genus Lasiurus; species Lasiurus borealis. Next base: position 11,341 of record PVJN01057817.1, on the reverse strand, counting down.
GCCGGCTGGGTCTGTATCTCACCAAATGGGGGCGGGGCCAACTGGGTCTGGGTCTCGTGTGATTTTGAGGTGCTGCGGGTGGGCAGTGACTTGACTCTGGGTCTTGCAGCACACCTCAGATTCTGACAGGAGGAAGATTTTCATATACATTTTACTAATTTTCTTTAATCTCTGACATTTCTATTATAGAGAAAGGGAAAATAGTAATATTAAAATATTTCCTCTAATTAATCCCTTTTAATGTGCATGAATTTCTTACACCAGACCACTAGTATATCTATAATAATAAAAGTATAATATGCTAATTAGACCAGGCAGCTAGCTGAATGATCTTCCGGCCATCATTCTGGATGTCCTTCTCGAAGAAGTGTAGTGGCAGAGGCTGAAGCAGAGGTGGTTAGGAGAAATTAGGCAGGCAGGTGGGCAAGTAGTTAGGGGCAATCAGGCAGGCAGAGTGATGAAGGCAGCGGTTAGGAAACTGTGGCTCGTGAGCAATGGTTTGCCACTCTATTGACTAATGAGTTTACTGACCAATGGGATAGGGGTTTAATCACAAGGAACAACAATAGCCTGTAATTATTGGTCAAGAGTCTAGGTCAGTGGTCAATAAACTCATTAGTAAACAGAGCAGCAAACCGCAGCTTGCAAGCCACATGTGGCTTGTGAACCACAGTTTGCTGACCACTGGGTTAGGAGATATCAGGCAGGCAGGCAAGTGGTTAGGGGTGATCAGGCAGGCAGGTGAATGGTTAGGGGTGATTAGGCAGGCAGGCGAGTGGTTAGGAGCCAGAGGTTCCAGATTGCAAGAGGGATATCTGACTGCCAGTTTAGGCTCTCAGGAAATGGGCCTAAATTGGCAGTCGGACATCCCCTTAAGGGTCCTGGATTGTGAGAGAGTGCAGGCCAGGCTGAGGAAGCTCTCCCTATCCTCCCCCATGCATGAATTTTGTGCACCAGGCATCTAGTAAAGGTCATAAAAGTTTATTTCTGGTGATAATTTTTATTGTGGTCAAGTCTCCCAATTTAAATTATTTAAGGGAGGATGGAGAGGGCAATAGGAGGAAATAAATAAATAAATAAATAAATAAATAAATAAATAAATAAATATTTAAGGGAGAAATAAAAGTTTCTTGTGAGTCCACAGGCTCTCGATTGCCTTCAGATCAAAATAATTCACATGCCAAAGTGGCACATCCTGGGGAAGCCTGTTCTGAACCCCTTCACTGCAAACTTTAAAAGAGGTTTGTGGAAAATAAGTGAAGGCATAAATAAGTTATGTGTGACTAGATTCTCCTGTTCTTCTGATATCTGTTCTTATCATGTAGTTTATCTAGGCTATTTGTTACAACTTCTACTCAATAGGGTAGAAAAATTAAATCATGATGATCAAAGGTCATTTATTAAGTTTTTAATTAATTAGAGCATCCTGGTTGAAACTGCATGATTGTGAGAATCCCGAGGGCACCTGGAACAAGCCTGGCACATAGTGTGTGTGCAGTGAATGCCTTATTTTGAAGGAGTCAGTGATGTCCGCAGTCACACTTCTTATAGCTTTCTCAGAGGCAGAGGTTATTGATGATGGATATATTTTAGAAACAAAACTTGGAGACTGGATTTGACAAGTAGCTGTTTTTTTTTTTTGTTTTTTTTTTTTTACTCTGGAGTTTACATGCAACTACAATAGTAGAAGTATGACCTTTGTTTTGGTATCCATGAATTATCTTTGTTGAAAAGAGTAAGTATATAAAAATTGGGGTGATATCAGAAGATTAAACATGTGCCACACTCATAGCTTATAGAATCAAAAGCTGAAACATGTAAATGATTTAAACATAAGTCCTTGGGGTGAGTAAACACAAACTGTCAGTTAGTGTGGGCACAACTCAGGAGGAACTATGGGATTGGGATGGCACTAGCTAAGGCATCTATGAATATTCTGGGTTCAAGTTGGGAGACAGCATTTATATATTAGCTTCTTTCTGTTTATTCTCAGAAGGCTAGAGGCAATGACCTTGCCAAAATATTTGAAACATGAACAAAGATAATTAATATTAATCAGCTGGTTACTAGCAACTCCTACTATAGTTCATTGTGGTAATACACTTGCCTTCTGCTAACTCTGACCAGTTTGGGTTTAGAGTAAGAACTTTGGAAGAAATGAAGTGTTTCACAGTCACTTATTTCTAAGTACAAAAGCATATGCAGAACATTTCTATTCTAATCCCTCATCATCTAAACCTAAATGAAGGCACAAATAAGTTATATGTGGTTAGATTCTCCTGTTCTCCCTCATCACATAAACCCAATTCAATGAAGAAGATAGACACTCAGGGCAATCGTCTACTCTGTGAAGGCCTAAATTAAGATGTATTTCTTCAAGTGGAAGCTCAAGGGCTGTGAGGATGTCTGACCACATTTCCATGATGATGGGTAGATAGTTTGGACAGGGATATTCCACATAGCCTCTCAGAACTCAGAGACCCACCTGCCATTTTCTCTCCCCTTGGTTGTTGCATTAGCTTCCTAACTGGTCTCCTTGCTTCTCTCTCTAACTTCTGTTTCTCGAACAGCAGCCAGAGTCTTCTTATAAATATGAAAATCAAGCCATGTCACCTCCTGCATGTAATTTTCCATTGCAGTTAGAATATAATGTTATCATACTTTATTCCTACAGAGCCCTGCAAAGCCCTGGTCCTCACTCACATCCTCAGCCTCATCTCAGACTGTCTTCCCCTTATAGAATGTGCTCCAGGCACAATGGCCTTCCTTCTGTCCTTGAGCATGTAGATCACATCCTGCCCCAGGGCCTTTGTTGCTTGTATCCTTAGCCACTCTGACCTCAGCTCTTTGAATATCTGCCTCCCTCTCATCCTTGAGACCTCAGTTTAACAACACCACCTCCAGGAGACCTTCTTTGACCTTCTAATCTAGATGAACTTGGGAGGTCACTCACAATTACATTGCCCATTTTATTTTCTTCATAATCTTTAAACATAGTCTTTAAACATTTTCTTCATAGTCTAAAATTATTATTTATTTAATGGTTTAGTAGTTTATTGACTGTTTTTAACCACTTGAGTATAAGCTTCAGAGAGCATGTGCATAACTATGTTGCACACTGCTATGTACCCAGAAATAAATTCCTGGCACACAGTGGTTACAGAATAAATAGTTTTGGTTGATGTTGATAAATCCATTCTCCCATGCCTCTGGCATTGACTTGATCTTTGGATGGGACATACTTTTCCTTTGTAAAGCAGGTTGAAGTGCTTGCTTACTTTAGAGGAAGAGCCTGTCTAGGACACATGTTAGAAAATTTAAATTACTTAGAATTTAGGGAAGGCTCATGCACAGTATCTGATATAACCAAAGAAGAACAGTATGGTCGATAGTCTTCAATGATGGCCAGCATCAATTTCTTCTCTCCTTGCCTATGCATGCCAATTCACCCATCAAGAAGTGGAAACCATTTCTCCTCTCCTTGAATCTAATTTGCCTTCTGTTTTTTGTTTTTGTTTTTGTTTTTGTTTTTGGCTAATAAATAGAATGCAGCAGGTGATGTTCTGGGCCTTATTGAAGTGACAGCATCGGTTTCCTCTTGAAAATCAGTTGCCATTAAGTCCAAAATCTTGAGAAAGCTGTATTTTGAGGATGTCCAAGCTATTCTTGCAGAGAAGGCCCAGAGAGGAACATCAAGGTGTCATATATCTGTGTGAAATCTTGGACTTTGCAGTCTAGCTCATAAATGCAGCCTAGTGATTGACCCCAGTCCATGCCACTTCAAGCAGAAGAATCTACCGACAGAGCCAAGTCAAACTACAGAAGCATGGGGAATGAATCATTAATGTTTCAAGACGCAGTCAATTTTGGGGTGGTTTGTTATGCAGCAGACAGCTAATGCTAGGCTGCTGTTGCTATGGGACTGTATGTAACCCAATCCTGAGGCTTGAAGACATTTTGAGTTTCTCAAGCTTTACTCTACAAATAAATAATCAGAATATACAGTTAAAAGGCAGGTTTAGATTCAGGAGGCTTGGGTGGGGTTGAGATTCTGTATTTCTCACCAGCTCCTAAGTGATGTTTATACTGATGACAAAGTGCATGGACTACACTTTGAGTAGCAAAGCCAGTTCCCAGCCCTCCAGGAAGATCCACATTTAAATCATCTTTAAAAAACCACAGGCTTTTCCCATGCATATTTGAGAAAATGCTAGTTTGGAAAAAAAATTCTTTCAAATGTTTGAATACCACCTACTATTTTTGCTACTAGAGAGTTACAGTATATATTAGCTAACCAAATGCTCTTTAGAGCTCCCCAGTAGAAAAACCTGTTTGACTCCATTTAGCATATTTGCTAAGAGTATTTGATTATAGCTATTAATGTCTTAAAGAACTAGTTTTTTTATTTGTTTTTGTTTATTTGGCCATAAAAAGAATGAAAGCTTATGATTTGCAACAATACTGATGTACCTAGAGGATATTACATTCAGTCAAATAAGTCAGTCAGAGAAAGAAAAATATCACATGATTTTACTTATATGTAGAATTTAAAGAAGAAAATAAATGAACAACAAAATTTAAATGGACTCATACAGAGTGGACTGGTGGATGCAAGAGGGGCGTGGGGTTGGGGGGCTTGGTGAAAGAGGTGAAGGGATTAAGAAGTTAAAAAATAGTCATTGGGATATAGTCATCAGGATATAAAGTACAGCATAGGGGATATAGTTAATTATATTGTAATACTTACGAATGGTATCAAGTATGTACTGAAACTATTGGGAGAACGCTGTAAAATTTCTGATTGTCTAACCACTATGCTGAACACCTGAAACCAATACAAAAATAATATTGAAAGTAAAATGTAATTGAAAAATTAAAGATGAAAGGGAATTGAAAGTTAAAAAAAGAAAGGCTACTAAACATCACCAATCATCAGGGAAATGTAAATTTAAACTGTAATGAGCTATCACCTCATGGCTTCCAGAATAGCTATCATCAATAAATCAACAAAAAACAAGTGTTGGCAAATATGTGGAGAAAAAGGATCCTCACGCCCTGGTGGGGTCATAAATTGATGTAGCCACTCTGGGAAATAATAAGGAGGTTCCTCAAAAAATTAAAAATAGGAATACCATATGACTCAGCAATCTCACTTCCGGGTATTTATCCAAAGAAACCCAAAACACTAATTCAAAAAGATGTATGCAGTTCTATGTTCATTGCAGCATTATTTACAGTAGCCAAGATATGGAAGCAAACTAGATATCCATCAATAGATGAATGGATAAAGAATATGGCATATCCTATATAATAAAAGGCTAATATGCAAATAGATCAAATGGCAAAATGACCGGTAGCTATAATGCCCACTGACCACCAGCGAGTGGCATTATGAAGGAACTGCCTCCTGGTGGTCAGTGCACTCCCACAGGGGGAGTGGTGCTGCTTAGCCAGAAGATGGGCTCCTGTCTGGCAAGTGCCCTGAGGGCTCCCAGACTGTGAAAAGGTGCAGGCCAGGCTGTAGGACACCCCTCACCCCTGAGTGCACAAATTTTGTGCACTGGGCCTCTAATTAATATCTATGTATGTATAATTACATATAAATATAACATATATATAATGACATATTATTCAGTCATGAAAAAAATGAAATCTTGCCATTTATAACAACATGGATAGATGTAGAGGGTATTATGCTAAGTGAAATGAGTCAGACAGAGAAAAACCAATATTCAATGATCTCACATACATGTGGAACTTAAAAATCAAAATAAAAGAATAAACAAAACAGAAACAGACCCAGAGATATAGAGAACAAGCTGATAGTTGCCAAAGGGGAGGGAGAGATAGGGGATGGGAATTTAAAAAATTATTTCCAACATAAAATCACACATACACACACACACACACACACACACACACACACACACACAATTAAACAAGGGGAAAAGTGAATCGATCTATGTGAAGTGCTTAGTATAGAGCTTGTGAGTCCTAATCTCCCAATAAATGTCAACTCTTGTTATCACTGTTAATGAGTCTAAGCCTCTTCTCATAGCTTCAACTCTCCAGGATTATGATTGCTCATGTCCCCCCAAGGCTGGGGAGGAGACAAGCCACTGGGGCAACATGTGGCTGATAAAAATTCATCTAATTCCAGTCTGATTTGAGTTCCTATTCTTAGACATCTTCACACCAAATCATTTCCCTGGAACTGCTGAGCAGCTTCAAAAAGTTCAGGCTAAAGTTAGAATCTGAATCCGCGTCTCTGGAAGTCCACCCACTCTTCATCTCTGGAAGTTGCTCTTTGGGGCTGACACTGGCATTTCAAAGGTTATCTGCTGTTTCTGCATTTTTATCATCTCTTTCCTGAAACAACTCAGAAATCATTTCCCAGAAGCCTGGCTCAGTACTAGTTTTGCACTGAAACATGGCTCCATACAACATCTCTGTCGTTTCCCCTTTATTCGGGAGACCACTTATACATAGGGTAGATTTTTGCTTTTCTTGTTCCTCATTTGCTTAGGAAAGAGCAGGCAGCTTCTCATCCATATTAAAAAGCTCTGACACTTTTCTTTTCCCTGGCTCCTCTCCCCTGCCATTTGCAGGCCCCACTCAGAGCCTCACACTGTAGGTCTCCACTCCGGTAAAGAGTGTGCAGTCTTGAGCTGTCCTTACTTCCCCTTTCCTTGGCCTTGAAAGGAAGTAGCCTTGGTCACAAGACAGACTTCCTTTTCCATGAAGTGGGAAAAAAACCTGCTGGATGTTGTTTGCCTTCAAGCCTCATATGGTTTCTTAAATGTGTGCAGATATGGGGTGGTTATAATTCTTTTTTTGTGGGCACCAATTGCTGTCTGTCAGAGGCTAGAAGCAAAGCCAGGGCAGAGGTTACAGAACTTTGGTGTGTGTTCTATACTTGACTGTAGCAATCAGCTTTTCTCTGTAAGTGACACCAAGGCCAGTATGTCCACCTACCTTAGAGATGGAGGAAGACCCCTAACAATTACAGCTAAGATTTAATATTGTTAATGCACCAGGCACTGCGCTGACCAAATACTTATGATCTTATCTAAGTGCACATTTGTATTCTTTTTTTCACAGAAGATATCCGACGGATCTAAGGCATACGGGAGGTGACATAATGTGCTAAGTCACAGAGCTGGTCACTGAGAGAGCAGAGGTCCAGCACCTCACTCCTGTCTGCTACATATGAAATCTGTACCTAGAAAGGTTATTGGACTGTTTCTGGGTTCGGGGATGTGCAGTGTAGAGTTGTGGCCCTTGTAGGGCTACAGGGCCCTCCTGAGGTGGCCTAGCTCATTTCCCTGCTTCCAGAGGACATATTATTCAGCTGGTCTCCAAAACTAAGATTTTGGGAGTTAAGTCACCCTATGGCCAAGTCAGAAAAATTTTGGGAGGTTTCATAACCCTTATACAAGCAGTTTTAGCCTGAAGTTTCTATTTGTGTCCAAAAAATATCTCTGTGCTGAAACCTGAACCAGTGTTATATTCTTCTTAGCTTCCTATGGATAGGAAATGAATCCAGCGAAGCTGCTACTTGAAAGTGCACATATGGTGCGAGTCTCAGGACCATCATGGGTCCAAGGAGAGTTTTACTGCCAAGTCTCTGCATGATGCATTCTGCCTATTATGTGAATTATAAAATAAAAAGTGGCAACGACTTTTAAGGTGAGTGAGTTGTGAGTCGTGTGTGTGTGTGTGTGTGTGTGTGTGTGTGTGTGTGTGTGGTGTGTTTTGATGGCCTTGCTTCTCAAAGTATGTCTCAAGGATTAGCAACATCAGCATCACCTGGGAGCTTGTTGTGGATGCAGACTCTCAGGCCCCACTCAGAACGAAGGAATCGCAATCTGTATTTTAACATCATCCATTTGCACAAAAAGTTTGAGAGGCACCATGTTCTGGGACTTAAAGTGCAAGGGTAGGTACAGATGGCCTATATGTTAAGGCAATTGTTCACAGCACTGGCTGAACTGTAGAACATGTTAGACTGGACCCCACTGGCCAGGATTTTGCATTTGTCTTGCGTGTGGTCTGGGCATGGGTGATTCTAAAGTTCATTCAGGGCAGCACCACTGCCAAGGGAAAGAGGTATCCTGGTTCTGCAGTCATGTCCACACCTGAAAGATGTGGATCTGTTGGAGGACGAGGGCTCGCTCTGCCCAGCCCCACCTAAGGCAGCATGATGTAAGTCAGGTTCAAAGAGGGACAGTGCAATAAATACTGACGCGCACACAATCAAGGCTGATCATGTGCAGATATTGTTTTTGAGGAGGTACTGGAAAGCTAACCATGGGGACTGTGTTCAGACAGTCAAAGGTTGGAAAAATGCACTTTTGTTCTCCCAACTGAGTTGAGGGAGCATTCATGGAGACCTAGTGGCCTTCACCCAAGATTTTAGCATCTTTCATCCAGCCTGTTTGGGGACTGTCACAGGTAGCAAATCCGATATAATAAAGAGGTAATATGCAAATTGACCACCACTCCAACACAGAAGAGGGCTGCCCCCGTGTGGACACAAGATGGCCACCACAAAATGGCCATCAAAGGAGGGCACTTGTGGGCAATCAGGCCTGCAAGGGAGGGCAGTTAGGGGTGACTGGGCTGGCAGAGGAGGGCAGTTGGGGGCGACCAGGCATGCAGGAGAGTACAGTTGGGGGGAACCCAGGCCTGCAGGGGAGGTCAGTTGGGGGGGAGCAGGCCTACAGGGGAGAGCAGTTATGAGAGAGCAGGCTGGCAGGGGAGGGTAGTTGGGAGACCAGGCCTGCAGGGGAGGGAAATTGGGGGAGGGAGACCAGGCCTGCAGGGGTAGGCAGTTGGGGGCAACCAGGCTAGCAAGGGAGGGCAGTTAGGAGCGACTGGGCCAGCAGGGAAGGGCAGTTGGGGGTGACCAGGCCAGCAGAAGAGAGCAGTTGGGGGAGACTAGACCAGCAAGGGAGAGCAGTTATGAGAGATCAGGCTGGCAGGCGAGAGCAGTTGTGGGAGGACCAGGACTGCAGGGGAGGGCAGTTAAGGGCAAGTAGGTTTACAAGAGAGGTCAGTTAGGAGTGACCGGGCCAGCAAGAAACCTCAGGCTAAAACTACCTGTATAAAGGTCATGAAACCCCCCAAAATTTGTCCAACTTGGCCATGGGGTGACTTAACTCCCATTTAGTTGAGGGCAATCAGGCCTGCAGGGGAGGACAATTAGGGGTGACCAGGTCAGCAGGGGAGAGCAGTTAGGGGAAATTGGGTCAGCAGGAGAGGAGTTAGACATCAATAAGGCTGGCAGGGAAGAGGTTAGGGGATGATCAGGCTGGAAGGCAGGTGAGCCGTGGGGAGCCAGCAGTCCTATATTGTGAGAGAGCAGTTGGACATCTCTCAAGGGGTCCCAGATTAGAAAGGGTGGAGGCTGTGCTGAGGGACACACAGCCCTACTCCATGCACAAATTTGTGCACTGGGCCTCTACTAGAAAAATATAGGACACTCAGATAAAGTTGAATCTCAGCTGAACAAAGAATAATTACTTAGTGTAATTTCTCATGTGAAATATTTGGGATATATTTACATTAAAAAAATTATTCACTATTTTTTTGAAACTCAAACTTAACTGTGTGTCATGTATTTTATCTGGTAACTCTAGGCTATTTAGAACAGTGAATCCCAATTAATGCATTGGGACATTATGGTATATCAGGAAAGATGCCCTTGGTGAATTGTGAGGGCAAGCAGCTGTGTGTGTGTATGTGTGTGTATGTATGTGTTTATGTGTATGTGTTAAGGGCACTAAAAAGGTGGGGATGCTTGCCCTTGAGAGTAAGAAGAGACAAATCCTATCTAATAAAAGACTAATATGCAAATTAACCATCACTCCACAGCACCAAAAAGCCATGCCCACAAGTTAATCAGGAGCAACTATGCAAATTAACCCAACCAAGATAGCTGCAGCCATGAAGTCAGCAGGAGGCTTGGGTTTCTGTGGCAATGGAAGAAGCCAAGCTTTCCATACACCCTGGCCAGACAGGCCTCCACTCAAGGTTATAAAATTTCCATTATAGAAGATAAATAAATCCCAGATATCAGAGCCTCCACTTGGGTGGCCAGGGGGCATAGTCAGCCTCCAAACCACCATAGGCCTCTTGCCCAGGCCGCCTCACACCCCAAGGGAACCCCCATCCTGATCTGGGACACCCTTCAGGGCAAACCAGCTGGCCCCCACCCATGCACCAGGCATCTATCCTTGCTAATAAAAAAGTAATATGCAAATTGACCATCACTCCAACACACAAGAAGGCTGCCCCCATGAGGTCAAAGATGGGTGCCCCTGTGTGGACACAAGATGGTTGCCACAAGATGGCCAGCAGGAGAGGACAGTTAGTTGTGACCAGGCCAGTAGAGGAGAAAATTGGGGGCAACTGGGCCTGCTGGGAAGGGCAGTTTGGGGATACCAAACCTACAGGGGAGAGCAGTTGGTGGTCACCAGGCCTGCAGAGGAGGGTAGTTAGGGGTGACCAGACCCACAGGGGAGGGCAGTTAGGGTCAAACAGGCTGGCAGTGGAGTGGTTAGGGGTGATCAAGCTGGCAGGAAAAAGCGGCTAGGAGCAATGAGGAAGGCAGGCAGGTAAGCAGTTGAGAACCAGCAGTCCTGCATTGTGTGAGGGATGTCCAACTGCTCATTTAAGAATTGGGCCTTAAACGGGCAGTTGGACATCCCTCAAGGGGTCCCAGATTAGAAAGGGTGCAGGCTGGGCTGAGGGACACCCTTTTCCCCCTGTGCACAAATTTCGTACACATGCCTCTAGTGTTTCAATAATAATGAGAAGGAGAAGATTCCCTCTACCCTGATATGTCAGGGAAAATTCATCAGTTACAGACTGAAAAAAACTAAAGGAGGTTTCATAAAGGGATTTTTTTTCCCTTGAGGAATAGATTTTTTTTTGGTGTGTAAATTTATAAAAGGATATATGCATGTAATATTTTTAAATGGTACAGACAGGTATAAAATGGAAATAAAGAAGTAATAAATCCCTTCATTATTGCCCCTAGAAATTACCACTCTTAATATTCATTTGTATATCTTCCCAGAAACTTCTTAGGCATGGATTAACATGTGAATGCATATGAATTTTTTAAATTTCAAAAATGGAAACATCTTTTACACCTCTCTGCAAGTTGCTTTTATTGTCACTTAACAGTATATCTTCAATATCTTTTCATATATGTACAAATAGATATATCTGCCCAATTCTTTTTAAGCAACTGTATTATAATTTATTACATTATAGGAATACTTTAAATTATTATTCAATTGAAAATATTTTCTCTGTGCAGAGCTTTGCATAA
>PVJN01057816.1:0-12338 GCA_004026805.1 Lasiurus borealis | reverse complement strand
AATGATGGTGTGGCTTGGGCATGACTGATATTTTATGAGGGTAATACTATTATTGTGGCAACCATATTTTCCAAATAAAAAGTTGGGAACATTTTATTGAGAGGAGAGAGGGGCAGAATATTTTAAATTGAGACTGACCCAGGAAATCCAGAATGAATGGTCTTGATTAGCTATCGATGACAATATAAAGGAACCGGACAGAGTGTGAGTGAGCTAGTGCAAACCTAATTTGTTACTAGAGAAATCAGGAGCCTCAAAATGAGTGACTTGATAGTCGTGGCAAAGAATAGTCCACGTGTAAAGGCCATTAAAAGCCCAGAAATGTTTTCCTCAGAGTTTTTGTTTTTCTAGTTTTTTTTTGTTGTTTTTTTTGTGTGTGTTTTGTTTTTTGTTTGTTTTTTTGGCAAGAGCTTGGTAGCTACCATGCTTCGGAAGTGTGAAGGTAATAAAATAGCTTTATTTTAAATACCAGGATATGCTCAGCTAAATAAGGGTTGTCCCTTCCTAAGGAGTCACCTTGAAAGGCTGTCCTCATTCTCCATTTGTGCTGTCATTATGCAAATACCTTAACCCCTTAAGCTTGGGTGGAGATTTAGAAAGAGTCTATTGAAGCATCCTGACTAATGCCGTTTTCAGTCAGTATTGGTGGTTGATTGTGAAGGATAAGATTTGTTTCATTGAAGGTCTTGTAAACTGACTGGAGGTGAGCAAAGGTAAAATGGTAAGTTCTGTATTCAACACAATTTAAACACCAACTTGGCCATCGTTTTGCAGTCTTGCTCATTAAATTCCTTCAGTTTGATGGATAGTTCAGAGGCACCCACAAACCCATGATACATCTTTGGTTTAGACTCAGCCTCATAAGCACAGGGCAGATTGAAATTTAGCCCCATCTCCTCCACTTCTCTGGACAGGTGCCCTTGTACAGGCTACAACATGTTCAGGCATACAATGAGATCCTGGGTCATGTGGAGTAGAATCAGAAGAGCTACTGAAATCCAAAGTACAATTGTTTTTCTCTTGGATTCATATATTATGTTCTCAGCACAGTGGAGTTCATTGGGTTCCAATGTTCTGAAATATAAACAAATTAAAATGGTCTAGCATGGCCGAGACCAGTTTGGCTCAGTGGATAGAGCGTTGGCCTGCGGACTGGGGGGTCCCGGGTTCGATTCCGGTCAGGGGCATGTACCTTGCTTGTGGGCACATCTCCAGTGTGGGGTGTGCAGGAAGCGGCTGATCGATGTCTCTCTCTCATCCATGTTTCTAACTTTCTGTCTCTCCCCCTTCCTCTCGGTGAAAAATCAATAAAATATATTTAACAAAAAAATGGTCTAGTATGAATGCTTTTCTGGATGAATATAATATAAGTATTTGGTGACCTAAATAATTCTTGAGCAGGAAAGTCTGTCTTCTGTAACTTTTTTCAGTCCCTCATTTTATAGATAAAGTAGCTAAGTCCTTATACAGATGGTGTTACTTGACCAGATTTATCTAGTTAATAATAGAAGACACAGGAGATAGGGATCTCCATATCTCTTCATCTCTAATAGGATAAAAATATGTGATACAACCCGTTACATAGTAAGTGCTTAGTTGACATCAGCTGACTCTGAATCCTAATGCCTTTAGGGTTCCTGGGAGGTGCAGATCGCTGACACAGCAAATGCCCTGGAGGAGTTCATGGTGGGATGGTGGAAGCTGACATGCCTGTGCCCTCATTCCATCAGTTTCCTAGATTGTTTTTACTAATTTTCCAGATTTCTTGGTTCACACTATATCAATGTTTTGTTTTTTTTCTGTGTTCTCTGGTCCATTCCAGGTTTCACAGCTTATCCTTCAGTTCTTTAAGAAACAGGCTCATCTTGTTGCAATAACATTGTCAGTTCTTTAAGTATTCAGAGATGCCCTTTCAATTTGAATGTAGCCAAGTTTTGTGAGTTCATTTCTCCTCTCAGTCTAATTTCTTTCCATCCTTCACTTGGCAGGTAGCTCTCGCTGGTTAATGACCGTAAGCTCTTCAAAGCATACAGAGCAGCCGTGGGATCCCTCCCAGTCTCTCAGGAGACTATTTTCCCCTGTTCTTTTTCTCTTATTTATGGGAAGCAGAGCCTAGTGTGAGACACTGAGCACAGCAGGAAGGGCCAGACCTGGCCCAGGAAGAGCCAGTATGGCCTGGACTGCAAGGAATTGAGCCAGGAATTCCACGTTCATAAAATATCAGCCTTGGAAAGGCCTTGGAGACCATCAGGTCCAGCCCTTTATTTTACAGGGAAGGAAACTGAGGCTCAAAGAGAGGCTCTGGCCTTTCCCAAGTTTGGTTAGGCATCAGTGTCAGAGCCAAGCCTGGAAACTTGGTTGCCCTCAAACCAACTCTCCTACCCTGTACCAGATGCCAAAAGCGATTTCTGACTCATAGGTATAGAACTGAACTGCTTGTATTGTTAACAGTTAAGTTATGGACAGCTTAAAGCTCAATAATTGTTAGGTACCACGCTGCCTGGGTTCAAATTCTGACCCCGCAGTGACCTAATGAAAGTTACTTAACCTTTCTGTGCCTCTGTTTCCTCAACTCTAAAGTGAGGCTATAATTTAGCTTTCTTCTTTGGGTTGTTGTAAAGATTAATAGGTTGTTGTACATTAAATGTTAACCTACATTAACAAAAATGTTCTTAATTTTAAAGCATTTAGATAGTACCTGGCACTACTCTTGTTTCTCAAGCCTCAATTTTTAACCAGAATTTTGTATTATTGCCCTATAAATTGAGATTTTTTTTCTTTAGGGACTCTGATGGAATAAATTTAAATTGTGGGAAATAATGTCTAAGTGCTATAAGAGTAGCAGGAAGATTTGTATAGTCTGCGAAGGCTTCCTGGCAGAGAAGGTGGGATATCTGCCAAGTCCTACCAGGAGTTGGGGTTGCTCGTTTTGTAGCAGTGAGAGAGCAGAATGTCCCATTATAGGAAAACTTACCATCTTTCTCACTTGGTGGAGTCTATGTGTCTTATTCCAAATATAATGTTGATTTCAGAGGCCTTTTGCCATTTCACCTTAGCCATCTTTTTTCCCCTAAAAAATCACTTGACATAAAAGTTAAAGTGATGTAATTTCTCTCTATAGAATAGAAATTTTCCTGTTTTATTTTCAAAACACCTACTGTGAAAATCGCTTTCTATACTTTAAAAAAGTTATTGACAACATCTGTTGATGTGAAGAGGCAAAGACCAGTTTATTTGTGTAGCTGGTCATTTTCAATAATGAAATAAATATCTATAAACTTAGCCAAAACGAAAGCTAGGGCTTCAAAGAGTTTAAGTCAAAGAGATGATTGTGACAACCAGCCTCCATTTCACCCTTGTTCAGGAGAAAGTGTAGGCAAGGTTCATATAGCGTGATGTGATGGAGAAAATGACCAAGCTTATTAATGACTTATGTGCTTTTGCTTCTTACTATTGCCGGATTATGGGATGGAATACTTGAAAGAAGTTGAAGCAGAGTGTTAGTATTTATTTTAATGCCGTCACATGGCTAGGCAATGGAAACTTGTTGAAAAAAATCTCAACTACCTTCTTAGATTAAGGAATTTAGAGGACGAAAGGGTTCTGAATTAGTAGCGGTTTGAAACGCACATTTTCTTACTAATGGGACAAGACACCCCAATACACTAAATTAGAAGATGCTAAGGTAAAAGCAAAATCTAAACCGAACAACTAAAAATTTTACATGCTGATTTGTTCAAATAAAGAAAGATTCTCAGACTCACATTGGACATAGCATTTCTACAATCATTGGTTGTTTCTTCATTCAGCAAATATTTATTAAACACCTACTACTATGTGCCAGGTATTATAAATGAGCTAGAGAAATAGTATTGAACAAAATAGAAATATCCCTGACTTTTTGAAGTATATTAGTTTAGATATAGGTTCTGCTGTTTTTAACAGTTACCAGAAATGAAAATGGCTAAATAAGATAAAAGTATGTTTCTTTGTCATTTAAGAATAGTCCAAGTAGCCCAACTTATGTAGAAAATCTGTTCTGCAACATCATCCAGAGTATATTTCTCTCATTCACACAGTCCAAAATGGCTCAACATTGCATCTTTGTTATCAACAGCAAGAAGAAAGGACACACTGTGGAAGTTGTCCACATCACTTTAAAAAATATTCCGTTGGCCAGAATTTTGTTACATGGTCACTACCTAGCTCCAAAGAAAACTGGGAAGTATAGTCTTGATTTTGAAAGATCATAAACACAGACAAATTAAGGAATTCTGTGTCCATGGTAGAATGGATAATGGAGGACAAATGGGGTCCTTGCTATGTTCTAACAGAGGGAAAAACAGAAGACAAAATAAGAAATAAATAGATATTATATAGTCAGATGGCAATGTGTGATAAATAAAGTAGGGTACAGATATAGAGCATCAAGGGTAAAGAGGTGTTATTTTAATAAGAGAGGTAAGAGAAGAATTCTCCAATTAGGTAATATTTTGTCAAGAGGCATATGGGGAAGATATAATTCTCCCATTTATACATGTTCCTAAGCTCATGGACTTACAGTTACTTAGAAAAAAAGAAAAAAGAAATGGCAATTGCAGAAGAGATTTACTGTCTTTCATGAGTAAGAATCATGCTTTAACATTTTGCCAGCTGCCTTGGTGTATCTGGTGAATAGATATCTGCTTCATCATATTAGTTCATTTAAAGAGAAACAGATTCATCTGAAAAGAAACTGTGCTCATTAAAAGGATAATCATTCCATAAATTTTAGAGGAAAAACATACATATTTAAGAGCTAGCAAGAAATTTCTGATTATGTGGTCAAACACCGAGCAATCGATGCTGGCCACCAGTGGGCATTATGAAAGTACATTCCTTATCATAAGAGCCCTACAAATAAAATTTAAAGTCACCATTAGTAAAATAAACCTGGGTTCAGAATTGAAGTATGCTGTGGCCACATACAGTCCATACTGCTTGAGAATAGTTAAGCATGCCAAACATCAATATTCTCATCAATGTGATTAAAATTGAATGGTGACAAGCAAGTCACCTATAGACCCACACTTATGGTTTGTGGCCATCTGGCTCACTTCCTGGATGACTTGGTTCGCATTTTCATATATTATCTACTTTACTAAAGCTTTGAATTTTAAAATAAGGTAATAACATGTTCCTTGTAAAGAAATAATGGTGTATAAAAATTTTTTAAAAGTGATTGAGTCTTCCTTCCCCAGTTACCCAACCTCTACTCCAATCCAAATTAACAGTTTGTTGGTTCTGGTTCCAACCCTTTTTGTATGAATTCTATGTAGGTTTTGAGCTTCTGGAAGGTCTGGCTTTCTTAATTAATTTTATAATCCTTTCTATCTATAAGAGTACTTTGCAAAAAAACAGATTCTCAGTACATATTTATTTGACTTACCATTAAATGGGATTTGGGAGGGAGAATGCCCAAATGGAAACCTAGAAGCTTGTGACAAACCAAAAACAGTGTTTTCAAAGTTCAGTTCAGTTGTATTTGGCAAGAAATATTGCTAATAACCTATGAAGAAACACTCTGATTGGTATTTTTCTACTTATTTCTTCCCCCTTAATATGAAATCATGAAGAGATCATAAACAAAACTTAGAGAAAATATGTCTTTGATTCCTACTCTCACCTCCTCCTTAGAGAGTAAAGGTGTAGAAAGCAGAGAGAGGCTGGGCAGGATGGAAGAGGAGCCGTACTAATAGGTAAGTCTCTTACTTTGTATCACCTGACACTAAAATCTGCTGTGGAGTGTTTTTATTGGGTAATTTCTTTTACAGATGTTTTTGGAGAAAGTTGAAATTATGATGATAAAAAATACGTCTAAGACTGCACATTGCAATTTAAATATATTTTATTTCCTTAAGCACGGGGCCGGGGAAACTATTATTTTCCCCCCTCCTCTTTTTTTTTTTCTTAATTGAAAAAAAGAACAACAGCAGCAGCAGCAACAACAACAACCAAAAAAAAAAAAAAAACCCACCAAAGTCCGAAGTGTCTTTTACTACCTGGGCTGAAAAACTAATTATTGCTTTGGGAATAAAGGTAGTGAACGTCATGTCTCAGTCCTCATTATTCAGTAGTTTCCTTTATATAAAGAACAATGACTTTGGAAGACTAAAAAATATATAGTCTTAAGGTGTGACTTGTATTATTTCCCCAAGGTTTCATTTTTACTTTATTATCCTCCAGCTTCATGACTAAATGCTTATTTGGTGCTTGAAAATTGAAACAGTCTGGAGTACAATAAGCTATTTACCGTTCCTGATTAATGGCCATGGATATGCTTTTAATTCCTCCCAATGAACCTGTGATGTACTGTCCCAAGGAGTGTGTCCTGGGAGGAAAACTTTGGGAAGGACCTCCATTTCTTTGAGTATTCATAACAGTGGAATGTGTTGCACAGCCGCCGAATGAGCAGTTAAGAGCTGGGCTCTGGAAGCAGTCCCGGCTCCACTGTTAACTTGCACTGGAGCCTTCAGCAATTTACTTGATCTCCCTAGGCCTTTGCTTTTCTCACCTGTAGAATGAGAATAATGAAAAGAACATCTAATGCAGGGACTCCTGAGGATTATCACTGCGAAAGTACTAAGGATAGACCATTGAAATTGTTTCAACAAATTTTAGCTGCTGCTCTTAGGATTATGATCTCTATGACGATGACTACTAAAAATAGTGAGTTGTGAAGTTATATAGTAGAGGAACATGCTCTCTACATCTGAACAAATAGCGTACACAATGCCAGTATCTTATGTAGCACAATGATATTTTTACTCTGCTAAGTGGTAGTTGTTTATACTCCATTGTCCCTCCTAGACTGTACATTTCCTAACCCGTTCTTCCATATTAGCCTTTGCATGTGCCAGGAGAACTTCAGGTTAGCTTGCATTGAGCAGGTCCTCAAGAAAGGTTTATTGAATCGTGCTGGGAAGTTATAGGTGGGGGATTGGGTTTCAGAGTGAGGGCACTGTCTTAGAAATATCCTCACAGTTGTTGAAAGAAGGCCAGGCATAGGAGATTGGGAGATCATATTCCAACCAGGAACTGGGGTTGCCAAGTTTCACCATAGTAAGAAGCCTTCCAGTCTTTGAATGAAGTTGAATAGTAGAGCAGATTTGGAAAATGGAAGTTAGTCCATTTTACAGGATGGCCACATTTATTTATTTTTTTCTTTTTCTTTTTTTGCCTAATATTTTAAATTATAAAAAGTACATGGTCAGAACTTGAGATTCAGATTTGTAAATTGCCAGAATCCTGGTTGAAGAAATAGGCAGTAAGAGTGTCAGTACAAGTGATCAAATCCTCATGTGAAAAATGCAAGTCTAAGAGTCTCAGGATGTAATTAAGAAAGTCTTACATCCTGAGGAGGGGAGGGTCAGCTCTAGGAGCCTTAGCTAAAATGATGTTGCCCTCACTCATCTCTCCAGCCAACAAGGATAAAGTCAAACCTAACAACCTGAGAAAAAGTCCAAATTCTCTGCACAGTCTATAAGTGAAGAGGTGACAGATCCTCCCTGCTAAGCCCTTGGGCTCCAAGAAAAGTTTGGGAAGAGAGAGAGAGAGACCAATATTAAATTCGTCTCCATGATGGTTGCCTTTCCTTCTGATGGCCAATGCTATCTTTATCCCACCTTATCTTCATTAACTCTTTGATTTCCTTTTATTCCTCAGACCAGTGCTTAACAGAAATCCAAATGTGCCCATGTCATTCCAAACATAACATTCTCAAACATAACAGTATTTAATATTGATGACTAAAGGCCTTCTCTGTGGCCAATGCTGTATAGAGGGCTGTCTTATGATCTTTGTTCACCCTACTCTTATTTTTGAAGCCCTTTCTTATACCATATAAACCATAATAAATATAGCTTTTGCTTTACATTTTTAAGGGATTTTTATAATTTTTTAAAAAATTAAATCTTTATTATTCAAATTATTACATTTGTTTCTTTTTTCCCCTCCATAGCTCCCCTCCACCTGGCTCCCACCCTTCCCTCTACCCTTACCTCCCTCCCATTGACTTCATCCATAGGTGTATGATTTTTGTCCTTCCCCCTACCCTTACCTCCCTCCCATTGACCTCATCCATAGGTGTATGATTTTTGTCCTTCCCCCTACCCTTACCTCCCTCCCATTGACCTCATCCATAGGTGTATGATTTTTGTCCAGTCTCTCCCTGTACACCACTTACCCCTTTCCCCCTGAGAATTATCAGTCCACTCCCTTTCTGTGCTCCTGATTCTATTATATTCACCAGTTTATTCTGTTGATCAAATTTTTAATTCACTTAATTTTTAGATTCACTTGATAGATACATATTTGTTGTTCATAATTTTTTATCTTTTACCTTTTTCTTCTTCCTCTTCTAAAAGAGTGCCTTTCAGCATTTCATATAATACTGGTTTGGAGTTGATGAACTCTTTTAGCTTTTTCTTATCTGTGAAGCTCTTTATCTGCCCTTCAATTCTGAATGATAGCTTTGCTGGATAGAGTATTCTTGGTTGTAGGTTCTTGCTATTCATCACGTTGAATATTTCATGCCACTCCCACCTGGCCTGCATCGTTTCTGGTGAGAAATCAGCTGACAGTCGTATGGGTGCTTCCTTGTAGGTAATGAACTGTTTTTCTCTTGCTGCTTTTAATATTCTTTCTTTGTCTTTTGCTCTTGGTATTTTAATTATGATGTGTCTTGGTGTAGTCCTCTTTGGATTCCTTTTATATGGGGTTCTGTATGCTTCCTGGACTTGTAAGTCTATTTATTTTACCAGATGTGGGAAGTTTTCAGTCATTATTTCTTTAAATAGGTTTTCAGTATCTTGCTCTCTCTCTTCCTCTGGCACTCCCACAATTCTGATGTTGGTACGCTTAAAGCTGTCCCAGAGGCTTAAGGCATTATTTTCACATTTTTGGATTCTTTTCTCTTCTTGCTTTTCCAGTTGAGTGTTTTCTGTTTCTTTATATTTCAAATCTTTGTCTTGATTCTTGCCTTCCTCTAGTCTACTGTTGGGTCTCTGGATAATATTTTTTATTTCAGTCAGTGTATGTTTAATTTCTAGTTGGTCCTTTTCCATCTCTAGTTGGTCCTTATCCATCTCTAGTTGGATCTTTTTCATCTCCAGTTGGTTCTTTTTCATCTCCTCTTGGGTCTCGCTAACTTTTTCCAACTTTTCTAGGATATTCTTGAAAAACCTTATAAGCGTGGTTTTGAACTCTATATCCAGTCGTTTGTTTTCCTCCATTTCTTTTGCTTGTGATCCCTTCCTTTGTCCTGGCATTTTCACTATGCTGGGAGAACTTCTGTGTTGGATTCAGCCTTATGATACCAGACTTGCAAAACTGCAAAAGCCTCTCTGTTGAGCTTGGGTTGGGTGGAGTTTCAGGGCTTAATAGACCACCTTGCCTTCCAGTCAGCCCCACCCTCCACGGCCCCTGAGTCTCACGTGACTGGGAAATCACTGGAGCGGTTCCTGTGCACATGCACCCTCACAGTGCCTCTAGAGTGATGCCCCTCGGGCTCCCCTGCACTCCAGGACTATATGAGTCTGGGTCCCCAGGGTTTCGCCCAAAACTGGGGTTTAGTGGAGTTAGAAGTGGCACAGTTGGGAGGGTCTGTCTCCTGCCCAATCGTGAAAGCCAATGGCACAATCAGCAGTCAGTCCTCTGCGTGCAGTGCCGTGCACGCCACCAGCCTTCTGATCTTTTGCGACTCCCCTAAATTTCCATGCACTTCTCCCTTTACACAGTCCAAACTCCCCCCGTATGACTTTCGGCTGGATCTGGGGTTTAGTGTTGTAGGATAAGGGGTTCAATGCCTTTGGAGTCTCCGTCTCCCTCCTGCCCAAGAAAGCCAGCCAGGTACTCTGGCACCCGCTCTCTCCACACCTCAGTTTTTTGCAGCTCCTCTGGGTCTCTGTGAGCCCCTCTCTTTCCTTCTAGTTATAGAATTTCCACTTGGCCAGCTTTCCTGTGGTTCTGGATAATGTCCATTCTGTCTTTTAGTTGTAGTTTTGAAATTGTTGGGTGAGGCAGCAGTGTAGGTGTTTACCTATGCCGCCATCTTGGATTCTCCAGATTTTTATAATTTTGAGGCTTTTAAATAATAAATTACTTGTTTGGTTCCTGTGATTTTAGCTGTGATAACTAATTGACATAATGTTACTTATTTTTGGAGAAAATGTCACTGATTCATTAATCTTGACATAGTTTTCTTTCATATTTTAACTAATAAACTATCTCTTCATGACTTAATCATTTTTCCAAGCCCTTAAAAATTTATTAGCTGTAGGCATGCTGTGATGAATAGCACAAGACAGCCAGTTTCTGCTTCCATGGAAATGAAAGACACACCACTCAGTGAAACAAGAGATGCCATGGAAGGGTGGGTAGCCCCTCATGATTGCACAGTCTTTTACAATAGCAGAAGATGATAAGGTACATATGTGATTGTCGATTCTGTGAAGGACACTTGTCAGCTGTTTGCCAACCCTATTTTCCCTTTCTCTTCAGCTTCCAGCTAGACCATGTTTTCAGACTCCCTTGCCACATGCTTGAGTTTTGGCCAGTAGAGTGTGGATTGAAGTGAAGTTCACCACATTTAGGTGGGCCCATTAACAGAACCTACTGGTTGATCCTCTACGATGTTTCCTTTTCCCGTCTGCTTGTGGAGGTGAAGGAGTGGAGGTCCAGGAGAGGTGAAGGGAGAGAGGCAAAGAGCCTGGTTCCTGAGTCATCACTTGTAAATCTGACTGCTGAGCACCACAACTGACTGTGTGAGTGTGAAATAAAGTGCTACTTTTTGAAGTCCCTGAGAGTTCAGGGTTTATCTCTTACAGTAGTCAGAATTACCTTAGACATTCATTCATAACATTCCCCTATAGTGCTTTTAGTGCAGTGGGGTGAACAGAGAAAAATTAAAGGATCACACAAATTATTCAGGTGAAATTAAAATGCCCTGCTCAATCAGAGAATACAAGGGCAAGCCAAAATAGATTGCAGTCATTTTTGAAGAGCTGAAGTTTAAAAGCTGTGATCTGCCATTTGCAGCAGCATGGATGGAACTGGAGAGCATTATGCTAAGTGAAACAAACCAGGCAATGAAAGAAAAATACCACATGATCTCACTATTTATGGAAAACAAAGAACATTATAACCTGATGAACAAAAAGATAGATACAGAGGCAGTAAGGCATCGAACAGATTGTCAAGTTACAGCAGGAAGGCTGGGGAATGTTGGGGAAGGGGGAAAAAGAGATCAACTGAAGGACTTGTATGCATGCATATAAGCACAACCAATAGATATAAGACACTGGGGGGTGGGATGAGGTTATGTGACAAGGGTTAGGGGAGGCTGGGGGAAGGTCAATGGGGAAAAAAAGGAGATATATGTGCTACTACATGTAATACTTTAAACAATAAAAAAATAAAACCTGTTATCAGAAAGAGGAATATGAATTATCTATATATCAATATATATAAAAGTCTAAGCAACAGAACGACTGGTCAGCCAGTTGCTATGGCACGCAGTGACCACCAGGGAACAAATAAATGTTCAATGCACAAGATCAGGCTCCCTCCTATCTGGATCAGGCCTGTGGTGATTGGGCTCTCTCCTGTCTGAATCAGGCTTGCAGCGATCAGGCCAAAACTGACTATCCAACATTCCCGAGGGATCTCGGATTGCAAGAGGGTGCAGGACAGTCCGAGGGACCCCCACCAGTGCATGAATCCATGAACCAGACTTCTAGTTTAATTATAAAAGGAGACAGTAAAATAATGGGATAATAGTTGCTCCTATATCATAGGTTGTTCTGAGGATTAAGTTAATGTTATATCCTAAATAAGCTTGAGAGAATCCAAGATGGCAGCATAGCTAAATAAGCTAGTAATTAGATATATAAGTTACTAAAAAAAAATAAATAAAGCATTGCCTGAATCATAGCAAATGCTTATTATTTTTATTGTCTTACTTTTAAGTTATACTTTTTGGGTTCAAATCCTGGCTCTGCCTTTTTCTTGTAATCTGGACAAGGTACTTAACTTGAGTAACTCTGAGCTACAATTTCCCTACCTACCAAGTAGAAATGCTCTGATATTTGTCTTTCTCTGACTGGCTTATTTCACTTGAACTCACTCATATATGAACAAAATTAATTGATGATCAGAAATAGAACTAGATACATAGAGGCATAGAACAAACTGATGAATCTCAAAGGGAAAGCAGGGGCTAAGGGATGGCAGGAGGAGCGGAATAGATTATCTAAAGAATTTATATGCATATATGTATAATCCATAGACAATAGTGTGAT
>PVJN01057815.1:0-12339 GCA_004026805.1 Lasiurus borealis | reverse complement strand
GATAGGATCATAATTTTCCCAAACTTATTTGACCTGTGACTTTTTTCTCAGGCATCTCACACATGGCAATATGAGAGAAAATTTACTTCTCACCTTAGAATATCTAATTTTGGCTATTTTTCTCATTGGTGATTCATTTACTTGCAAAATATTTTCCCACCAGGATTCAGAAGAGAAAAGAAAGTTGGCTTTTCACAACCCTTCTTGCCTTATGTAATTTTGCACATTATAAATACAAAAAGCTTCCAATATTAAAGGGCATTTGTTATTCCCTTTGCAAATTAGTTGTTTAGATCTCAGAAACTTTTTCCAAGAAGCCTGTTTTATACATATTTGAGATTCTCTGTTCCTTGTGCAAAAACATAGTTCATTTACTGTGTAGAATGAATGCCTGAATGAATTATGAATTAAGTAGGCCTTTGGAGATAAGTTTGGGAATCAAATAAAAAGTACTGACAGGTTTCCTTGCAGAAATCAGTATGTTCAGAACTCGTCTGCCTTATAGTTTTAGTAGGAAAAGAGGGTTCTCTACCACAAGAAAAGCAAGCCTCTTGCTATGATGACTGTTTATGGAGAAGGCTTTTACTAGTTCAGAGATTTTATATGCGTGTGATTTATTTTTCACAAAAATCTTTAAATTGATTTTTATAAAAGTCTGTAAACCAAAATGTTTCAAAATGCATTTCCAGATAAATGACATTATGGTAAGTTTCCTTCCCCACTGAGGTAAAGGGACATAAAAATGAAGTTATTTGTTTTATATTCAATAGCGACAATATGGTTTAGATAATTCTGGAGGGTACAAACAGCAGCTACTACGAAGTATGGAGAGAGAAGTAAATAGTGGAAGAATGCATCCATCTGAATTTCACAGAAGAAAAGCTGATATGATGGAATCTCTAGCTATTGGTATTGATGATGGGAAAACAAAAACTTCTGGTGAGTTCTTAAACATCAAAATCATGGTTTTGATATTCTATGTACCACCGAAGTAATCATCAGATCACTTTAATTTTGCCTGATTTTCATAATCCACAATTTATAGGTGTAGGTGAGACTGTGTTCAAATAACTTTTTTAAAATGTGTTGTTTTAAAACTTTTAAACTTCTGTTCTTACAGTAAATAGTTCACCTAAAAATAATTCACTTTTCTATTGTGTTCATTTACTTTGTATTTGGAAAATGAACTTTTTTAACTTTGTTATGGTTATTATGGAATTGTTTGCCAAAATGGGGCCAAAATCCACATTTGCATCTGTATTCTCACACTTTGTTTGGTGGCATTATATAATTTTGGCATTTTAGGGCACAAAATGATATAATTTGCATTTTTTTTGTTTATTCCTGAGGTAGTTTCTTCAAGAAATAACATATTCCATTCATTTGTCCTTTTCTCTGTTGGATTGTTTTTCTTTTTCTTATTAATTTGTGCAAGTCTTTCAAGTACATCAGGACTCTACTTCTTTGTTGATTTTATGAGCTATAAATATCTTCTTCAAGTCTATAATTTTGCCTTTAAATTTCATATGTGGTACATTTATTTTTTTAATTTTATTTTTCAATTACAATTTATACTTAATGTTGTTTTGTATTAGTTTTAGGTTTACAGAATAGTGGTTAGACAATCATACTTTACAAAGTGGTCTCCCAAATATTTGAAGTATCTACCTATTATAATATTATTGACTGCTGGTATATTCCCTGTGATGTACTTTACATCCCCATGACTGTTTTATAACTACCAATTTGTACTTCTTAATCCCTTCAACTTTTTCACTGATTCTAATGCCTTTTCCCTCTTATCATTAGTCTGTTCTCTGTATCCATGAGTCTGTGTCAATTTTGTTCATTTATTTTGCTCTTTAGATTCCACGTACAAGTGAAATATTATCATATTTGTCTTTCTCTGACTGAATTATTTCACTTAGCATAATACCCTCTAGGCCCATTTATGTTATCCCAAGTGGTAAGATTTCATTCTTTTTTTATAGCTGAGTAATATTCCATTGTATATTTATACTACAGCTTTTTATCCACTGATCTGTTGATGGGTTCCTTCCATATCTTACATATATTCTTTCAAATTACTGTTAAAGTGTCATTTTTTAAGAAACTCCCCCATCTTTGAGATCATGTGTGTGTGTTTTTTTTTAATTTATATATTTTATGAAAAATTGCTTTTCATATTTTGATTTTAATCCACTTGGAATTTATTTGTACATATGTGTATGTGAGAGAGAAAGAGGAAGAAGAGAAAGAAAAGGTATGGATCAAATATTTTCCCTTTATAACAATACTTTTAATTTCTTACTGCTTATTTATCTTAGTACCATTTAATCAATCTGTATTTTCTCCCCTTATATTTCTCCAAGGGTCTCTTTGTAAAAAGGTTTCTATGTGAAGTAGGAGATCCTAGGAAATGTGTAATATGATTCATTGGGTATACAGTAAGAAAATATTAAAACATCTATTTGTTTTTAATTTGTGTCATTCTTTAATTTCTAAGTGTTCATATATTTTAAGAGTTACTAAAGAACCACTAATTTATATGTAACTTAAAATAAGTATAAATATAAAAGATTATGGAGCACAGCCCTAAAATACACTATGTCCTTTTGATAAACTGTCTTGAAGTTTAGAAGTGATTGCTTTAATGACAAAGCAGGACATGAACTAAGGTTATATCAATAAAAAGAAAAAAAGAGATGGAATTGACAAAATTTAGATGTGGCACTTGAGGGACAGGTTGATATCAGGAATATATTAGGCAGCCATGGAAAGTAACTAATTCTTCTAAACCTTCTCCATCTCTTTCTTCCGTAGGGATTATGGACGCCCTGTGTCAGCATTATCAGAACGCTGCCACAGAGGTCAGGCGTGTGTGGCTCTCTGCGGCGGTGGATCACTTTCATTCCTCGTTTGGTGACAAAGGTTGGGGCTGTGGTTACAGAAATTTCCAAATGCTCCTGTCATCATTACTACAAAACGATACTTACAGTGACTGCCTGAAAGGTATGTGAAGTACAGTACTTTAAACTGGTCATCTTATATGATATGGGAGGAATTAAAATATAGTGGGCACGTTAATAGCTTTTATGAAGTATTTTGGATATTTACATTTAGAAGAAACTGATACAATAGAAAATGTCAAGAATAACTCTCAGAAACTGTTGTAGGCTCCTCTAGAGTACACGCTGTACATGAAATAATGTACAGTAGGGACACTTAATGGCTTTGAGGAAGAAATACTTTAGGATATTTACATTAAAAACCTGAATTCTGGTTGGAAGAAGCGAAACTGCTACAATAAAAGATGTCATCAATAACTGTCTTAGATTCCTCTAGAATAAATGTGTACTGCGAAATGATACTATTCAGCACCTTAGTGACTGCCATGTAACATGTTTGCTTGTACGATTTTAGGTATGGCAGTTCCTTGTATTCCAAAAATTCAGTCTATGATTGAAGATGCATGGAGAGAAGGTTTTGATCCTCAAGGTGCCTCTCAACTTAATGACAGGCTACAGGGAACAAAGGCCTGGATCGGAGCATGTGAAATATATATCCTTCTGACCTCCCTAAGGGTAAAGTATGTACCTAAAAAGCCAAGTTGATATTATTGTCACATTTGGGAGGTTTTATTGTTTCTAGGTGTTCTTTGTTTTTGTTTTTGTTTTTCTATCAAGTAGTGGTTAAAAATTAAGATTTAGCTACTAAAGGTTATATGAAATAATAAATTTATTTCCTATCTCATGCCCCTTTCTATTCTCTAGTCTTTATCGGGAGCAGCTGTCTTTCCCGTCTTTAAATAACATGCTTTCGTGGCTTTTTTTCTTGGTTTATCAGGTGTAGACATTGTTTATTGCATTCCTCTTTTATTTCCCACCTGTTCACTCTCAATCCTTCTAACATGGTTAAATCTCAGCTTTTATTAAGTTAAAGTTAGAGTTTACATCAGGACTGTATAAATATTATTATTGCTGATTTTATTTTACTTGGAAGTTTTTTGCATTGTATGTTAGCCCTGATATGAAATTTCACCTAGAATGTGGGATTTTGATATATCGTGGGGAGATTTGTTTTTCCTTTCTAATCTGGAATGGTGAATTGTAAGATCTCAGTATAGTGTTTAAAAGCTTGGACTTTGGTCCTAACTGGTTTGGCTCAGTAGATAGAGCGTGATCTGCAGACTAAAGGGTCCCAGTTTCTATTCCAAAGTCATGTACCTTGGTTGCAGGCACTTCCCCAGTAGGGGGTGTGCAGGAAGCAGCTGATCGATGTTTCTAACTCTCTATCCCTACCCCTTCCTCTCTGTAAAAAAAAAATCAATAAAATATAAATAAGTAAGTAAATAAATAAATAAACAAACAAACATACATACATACATAACAGCTTTGACTTTGGAGTCAGATGTCTGTAATCACTTCTGGCTTTCCTATCTACCTGCTCTGTGATTTCATTTGTCTGTACCTTTATTTATGTTATTTATAGAGTATTTCTATCCTAATTCTACCATTGATAAAGGAACATATAAATAGTAATTCCTTCATAGATTTACAGTGATAATTAAATGAGGTGGTAATAAAGCGATTGGAATGTGATTGGGATGTATTAGGAGCTCAGAGGTTAACTGCAAGTTTATTGGTCATGACTTCTTTTTATATTTGCTTTTTGTTTTACTGTCTAGATTCACTCAACTTTACCTTCCAACTACTTATTGAAATGTTACTTTAGCAATCATGTTTTTCATCCTAAGGGGTACAGTTTCATAGACTCCTATTCCTTTATGGTTGCAAGATTTTTTTCCAACACTTGGTATCTTTCTGTTCCTTGCCCTTCCGTTTCCTCCATGTTAAGTTTTTCCATATCTATTTATTTCAGTCTTTCCCATTTTGAAGGCATTCTACCTTTTGTAAATCCTTAATTGTCTATTCCTAGAGTGAGGAACGAGGCACTAAAAAGCTGACTGAAGGTTTTGTGGGATTGCCTGGGGTTTGCAGAGTAACAGACTTCATTTAAGGTGTCTTAGGTGCAAACTTGCTATTTGGTTGGGGAACTCTCAAATATTAGTATAGAGATCTTTTCTCAGAGCCCATTCAGAGAAGAGTTCTCCACTTTTCTGCTACAGTTCCTGCGTGTGTGTGTGTGTGTGTGTGTGTGTGTGTGTTGGGGGAAGTGAAAAGGATTTGCCTTCTGTATGCAAACTTCCAATTAATCTCATATTGTTGTCCCATTACTGTTCTCCCCAATACCTTGACCTCTAAGCTTTCAGTTTTCCGTTTTTCAGAATTGTGTGAGCAGTTCTCTGTCCGCCTTCTCTTTGTCCGTGGTTGTGTTCATCATTTCCTTCTTCAGTATTTGGTTGTTGGGCTTTCAAGAGGAAACAGAGAGAGATGCCTTTGATCATCTTTACGGGAAAATTTGCCTTAACTTCATGACTCCATAGTTTCTTTTATGGTTGTTCCTAGATAATTTATCCAGTGTTTTACACTATTTCTACCACATCAATTGGTAAATTTATTACTAAAAATATTTAAAATTTTTTAAATAACGAATGTGTGTATAACTTACTTGAACAATTTAAATTGAAGGGACTAGTTTTATGTCCTCTAAATTTTTATTTTTTTGCCAATCTGTTCACACATTCATATTATATGTACTACATCATGTTTGAGCTTTTATAAAAGGAAAGGAAAATTTCCATCTAAAATACCTGATGTGTCTAGCTTTTTGTTGGTACCTGAAATAGTTTGGTCTTCCTTCAAATAAAGCCTTTTTATTAATGAACCTGAATTTATTTGCTAGTTATTTAAACGTCTTTCTTTTGCACTCTATGAATTATACTCTCTTGGGCTCTATTTACATTGTTAAATATAAACATGCAGTCATCTGCTAACACAAAAGTCGTTTCTACTTTTTAACAACTATCCAAAACGATCATTTAAACCTTGGTACTAATCAGTTTGAAAGTTACCAACATTAAACTTACTGAAGTAAAAATGACAACCATCACAGTTTGGAGATTTTATTGCCAACAGACACAAGGAAAGGGTATCTATGCTATACTTTAAAGTGAAAATAAAGTATTAAGGTGCTTTTATGTATACCTGACTCTTTAAAATAGTTGTTGAAAAGTGTACACACTGGTTAAAATAATTTTGTTTATTCAAGGTTGACTTCCTCTTGACTCAGGAACAATAAATACCACAACCGGAGTCGGATGCCCAATAGGAGATCGATAGATAGGTGTATAGATGGGGTACACAGGTTTTTCTGATTTTTACAGGTATCCTTTTCTTATTTACTATTGGAATTTGAGAGAGCTGACAGGAAAAATACTCAGGATGTTTGTGATAAATATGAATGGTTGTCGAGGAATTAAACTTAAAAGTTGGCTTCCAATTGATTTTGAGGTTCAGAGACTTTAGAATAAAAGCTGTGCCTCAGGTTTTATGTAGGTGCTTTTAAAAATCTCATTTATTCATAGAGATTTTGCATGTCAGAGAACCTTTTAAACTTTGCCAGTCTTTATTATGAAGTTATTTATTTCCTCTTAAAATGACAGTTTTTTTAATATAAATAATAAAATTTGATTTGTTTTCTTCTTAGGAAAATAAGATAGAATTAGTTTTAAGTTAAGAATTTTTTTGTATTATTAACTCCGCTGATGAAAATGATTTTTAAAATATTCTCTAAGTGATTTATTCTGTCCACTTTTTCCAGGTGCCACATTGTGGATTTTCACAAGCCAAGTGGTCCTTTGGGTACGCACCCTCGCCTGTTTGAATGGATCCTGAGCTATTATTCTGCAGAGAGGGAAGGGGGCCCAAAAGTAGTGTGTACATCTAAACCTCCTATCTACCTGCAACATCAAGGTTAGTGCACCTCAGAGATAATCACTGTAACTTAGAAGCATATCTTTATACGACAAAGAGTAGCTTTTTCTTTAGGCCAAGTTAAAAGTCTGATCATGGGGAGTCTGATTTTAATAGTTACATTTTCATTTCAGTCTATTCCTGGATAATGAAAGATGATACCCCTGATATCTCAGGGCTGCTGGTTCACTCTTCCTTTATTGTTTACCCCTTATTTTTTTCAGGTCTTTACCCACATGTCACCTGGCCACCTTCTCTAAAAGTTCATCTCATTATCCCAACTTCCCACCACTGGCATTTCTTATTCCTCTTCCCTGCTTTATTTTTTTAGATATAATATAATATATACTTTCCTTACTTACCTTGTTTATAGAGTACTAGAGGCCCAGTGCATGAAATTCATGCGGGGAGTGGGGGAGGGTGTCCCTCAGCCCAGCCTGCACCCTCTCCAATCTGGGACCCCTTGAGGGATATCCTACTGCCCAGGATCAGACCTAAACGGGCAGTCAGACATCCCTCTCACAATCCAGGACTGCTGCCTCCCAACCGCTTACTTGCCTGTCTGCCTGATTGCCCATAACCACTTCTGTCTGCCAGTTTGATCACCCCCTAACCACTCCCCTGCCAGCCTGATAAATGCCTGACTACTCCACTGCTGGCCCGATTGCCCTTAACTGCCCTCCCTGCAGGACTGGTCCCTCCCAATTGCTTTCCTCTGCTGGCCCAGTTACCCCTAACTGCCCTCCCCTGCAGGCCTGAAACCTCTAACTGGCCTCCCCTGCTGGCCTGATCACCCACAGCTGCCTTCCCCTGCCAGTCATCTTGTGGAGGTCATTTTTGTGTCCACATGGGGCAGCCATCTTGTGTGTTGGAATGACAGTCAATTTGCATAGAACTCTTTTATTAGATAGGATTTCTTCCTATTGAGATGTGAGTTCCATGAAGGCAGGAATGTTTGGTTTGTTTGCTCTGTATCACTGACTCCTGAACTAGTGCCTAGCACAGGCCTGTTTGACAAATGTTGAATGGGTGATCCGGATTGACAGGAATGAGGAAAAGTAATTGTTAGGAATTTCATTGTTTAGCAATACAAGCTGTAAAGCTTAACTTTTGAAATTCTAGTAGTATATAGTATAAATTTATTTTTGTTTACTGTTTAGAACCATTGGAGTTTTGTTTTATGATAGGCAATTTTCAAATCCTTTCAGTTGAAACCTTTGAATAGGAAGGATCAAGGGATTAGGAAAGAAAATCTAAAATGTGTGACACAGTAGAAAATTGTTTGTAATAAAGCCTTTAGAGAACTAAAATTGAACAAAGGAAACAGAAAGTTAGAAAGTAGAACTGAATGCTTGTGTCTTTAGAATGAGCAAGGTCAGATAACTGTCAGAGGGACTAACTGTATTCATATTCTAAACCTCAGTTTGCACATACTCTGAATACACAGTATTCAGTGTGTGTGTGTATACATAGTTATTTATATCTGTATGTATGGCAGTAAATAAATCATATACATATAGCTGTTATTTTATTCTTTGATAGGTCATAGTCGAACAGTTGTTGGAATTGAAGAGAGGAAAAACCGAACGTTATGTTTACTAGTATTTGATCCCGGATGTCCATCTCGAGAAATGCAGAAACTATTGAAGCAAGACATGGAGGCTAACAGTCTCAAGCAACTTAGGAAATTTGTGGGAAATTTAAAGCATAAACAGTACCAGATAGTGGCAGTAGAGGGCGTTCTTACTGCAGAGGAGAAAATTGTAAGTCTTTATCTGGGATTTTATTTAATTTTTCCTATGGCTTGGATTTTAAAATGTTTATTTCTAATTGCTTAAAATCAAAATTGTAATTTTACTTAAGAAATTTTCATCATCTTGAAATTATTTTTAGATTATTTAAAATATTAGAATAATATGTATTCTGACTAACTGATATCTGCTTACCATTAACAATTTTTTAAAAATTTTGTTTCAAGGCCAGGAGACAAGCATCTCAAGTGTTTACAGCCGAGAAGATTCCTTGAAGAATTAAGCATTTCAGTGAATGTGGAACTTCATGTCCCAAATTCAGATATTAAATCCTTCGTGCAACTTATGAACCTGTGAATTCTCTAAACACTCAACTTTTAGTTTCTAAAATGTCTAAATATATCATTCGTGATTCACTGTTTAGAAATTATGTAGAAAAATATCTTGTTTGCATTGTGGATTTTGTATTTCTTACCCGTGTGTCAGAAACTGATTTTGTATTATAGTCAGATTTAGTATTTATTGAGTTCTTATGTTATGTATGCTTAGTATTTTCCGTGTATTAATTAGTTTATCTTCGAAATAGTTCTGTGAGACAAGTGTTATTATTAGTGTGTGAAGAAGCTGAAACTGCAAGATTAGTAATTTTCCTGGAAAATTTTTCATGATCCCAGGCTGTCTTTCAGATTCTGACCAATGTTTGGGTATTGGGCACACAATGTAATATACAGATCATGTATCATAGAAATTACACTTGAAGTCTATATCATATTAATCAGTGTCACCCCAATAAATTTAATCAATGTCACCCCAATAAATTTAATTAAAAACATTGTTTTCTCCTGTTGTAAAACATTTAATGAAATTCCCTCCCATCTCCTAGAAATAACAATATTTAACAGGTATCGCTAGGATTTGCTTTTGTTCAATATTCACACTCTATAATATTGAGATTTATGTTTAATGTGTCCTGTAGGAAAGAAACGTTCAGATTCATGTTGACTGTGCTGTGTAAGGTTGCAAAAAAGAATCCAACTCTGGCCAGCGAAGGAGAAGGAAATTCACTGAGGGCTGATCAGAGGTCACAGAATCCATTGGTAACTAAGGCACTTTGCTGTGACCAAGGCAACTCCTCGACTGTGGTCTGATTCATGGCAAGAGCCGAGGTAGAGTATCTCTGCACACAGTTCAGATTTCTGAGAGGAATCTGACGCCGTGGTGTATGCCCTGGACAGAGGCAATTTCTAGAAAGAAAATCGGGGTAGATGAGGAAATGGATATTAAACAACAAAAAAGAAAACTGCCTGTTATACCATGAAAAATGAACAAGAATGTACTTGAGTGAATTTTTATAAGTATTCACTACACCATCGAACACTGAAAGTTGCATTCCAAGGGGTGGGAGGTAATGGGGGAAGAAAAAAAGTTGCATTCCAAGAATGAATAATATTGCCAATTGGAAAATTCTAGAAATAATCCTTTCCAATGTTTTGTCCTTTGGACTAGTGACCAGGTCTCTCCCTCATATCCCCATGCGGTTATCCTTTTTCATGCCATCATTACCTCTTACCTAGATAACCTGTTAAGAGACTCCCTGTCTTGATTCTCTGTCATCCATCTTCTACACAGAAGCCAAATGTTCCTTACAAATACGATTTTGTCACTTCCGAGTTGAGTCCTTTTCCATGTTCATGTGTAAAACCGGAAACATCCCACACAGCCTGGCCCTGCTTGCCTCTCCAGGCTCATCTCGCCACTCTCAAAGCTTCACTCCTTTAGCCAAAGTCCATCACCAAAATAGAGTTGGTGCTGCCTACGACTTCCTGCCTTTAGTTCCCCACCCTTTGGAAGTGCTCCCTGAACTGCACAAACATGAATAAATGCACCTTTGAAGTATTTGATAAGCAATGTCTGTAGGTCAGCAATCTGCAGGCTGCCAGTCAGTAGCCTCAGGGTGCCTAGCACACACAAGACTTAAAAATACATTTTTAGTGAATGAAAATACAGATTTAGAGAAGTAGTGATAGAAAACATTACTCTGCCATCTCTGAATATCCCAGCAAGTCATCTCTGCAAACCAATTTCTAGAAAATGAAAGACACTGAAGAAGTTCTTAAAGAAGTATGGGGGGGCGGGGGAGAGGAGACTGTAATACTTTAAACCAAAAAACAAAAAGTAACAAAAAGGTCAAAAATTTGAGTGTTCCCAAAGGCTTTGAGCAGGTGATAGAATTATAAACTTAACATTTTTTACCTTGATACCCTTTGATGCTCAAAAACATTGAAGTGGCCAAGAAACATTTGTGGGTTATATATTTTCATGTTTGCATATTCCATTGGTTGTGGCTATCAGAACAGTGATGTAGAACATGTCATTTAGCCTCTGCAAAACCCATTGAACATCCCATCTAATAAAGAGGGAATATGCTAACTGACCATCACTCCGTCACAAAGAGGGCTGCACCCACAGCTGAGGCCAAGTTCCCATAAGGAGCCTTAATAACCAATCAGCAGGGACCTGAGGCTATGCCCTCCCCCACCCCCATGGGGCTTGACAGGGGACCTCAGGCCACGCCCCCTGCCATGCATCAGGCTGTGGGACCTCAGACCGCACCCCCCACCTTGGCTTGACAGGGGACTTCAGGCCGTGCCCCCTGTCTCAGCACTGGGCCTGGGGACCTGAGGCTGTGCCCCCCTGCCTGGCTGGGCTTGATAGGGGTCCTCAGGCCATGACCCCACCCAGCGGGCTTGACAGGGGGCCTCAAGGTGCACCCCCAGTGCTGGGTTGGGGGAACTCAGGCCGCCTCTCCCACCAGCTGGGGCTTGACAAGGGACTTCAGACTGCATCCCCCACCCCAGCACCAGGCCAGGGGACCTCAGACCACACCCCACCCCACAGGGCTTGACGGGGACTTCAGGCCACCCCAGCACTGGGCCAGGGACTTGAGGCTGCATCTCCCCAGGCATGCACCCCACCCAGTGGGGCTTGACAGGGAACCTCAGGTTGTGCCCCCTCACCCAGTGAAGATTTACAGGGGACCTCAAGGTGCACCCCCTTGCTGGTGGAGCGTGATGGGGGACCTAAGGCTGAGCCTCCCTCACCTGCCTCACAGGGCTTGGTGGGGAATCTTAGGCCATGCCCCCCACCAGTGAGGCTTGATGGGGGACCTTAAGGCATGCCCCCCACCCTGGTCTGGGCTGGGGGACCTCAGGTCATGCCCCCTGTCTTGGAACTGAGCCAGGGAACCTGAGGCTGTGCCCTCTGTCCAGCAGGGCTTGACAAGGTTGGGACTGGCCAGGTCTGGATCTAGCCCAATGGGGTGGGGGCGGTCCAGCGGGGTCTGGGTCTCACATGATTTTGAGGTGCATGTGGCTGGGCGAGGACTTGACTCTGGGTTCCATGGTGTGCCCTAGACTCTGACAGAAGGAAGGTTTTTATCTCTAACACTTCTATTATAGAGAAAGAACAAATAGCAATATTAAATTATTTCCTCTAATCTCCTTTTAATGTGCACGAATTTCATGCACTGGGCCACTATTCTTTCTATAAGTACATAATAATAATCCCAAACATAAAATTCCAAAGTTGATCATTTCAGGGAATGACATTTTACACATGAATATATATAACTAGAGGCCCAGTGTATGAAATTTGTGCATGGGGTGAGGGGTCCCCTCAGCCAAGCCTGTACCCTCTCCAATCTGGGATCTCTT
>PVJN01057814.1:0-12340 GCA_004026805.1 Lasiurus borealis | reverse complement strand
AGCAGTCGCTATCCTTGTCGGCAGGGAGACGGTCAGGAGGCTGGCCAGCACCTTCATTTGCTGGGGGATCTGCTTCCCCCAAACCCCACCAGGCGGGAGGGAGGCGCGCCGTCCGGCTGCTGACCGCTCCCTTCCCACCCGGCACGAACCTGGCGACTGGAAATGGCAGTGGCCATCGGTCGGTGTCCCGTGTCTGTGGCTGAGCTGCGTCCCGCCTGGCGGTTCTGCTGCTGGTCTCACCGGGGTCTCTCACGCCATGGCTGCCTGACAGACGGTTTCTCTGCAAACACAGCTGGGGTGTGCGGACAGCTGCGTCCCAGCACCCGGTGTCGGTCAGCGTCCCTCCGCTCGCCAGGCCAGTGCGGGGGCCGGCGACCCGCTGTCTGTGCTCGGGCAAGCTCGCGAGGCTCGGGGTTCCTGGGAAGGATCTCATAACGGGGTCTCTGCCCTCGTACCACACAGCACTGCCCGCCACCCGGCAGCGCACTCACCGGGTGAGGGTGGAGGGGTGGGGCCTGTGTCTCGCCATCAGCCTCCGCTTAGAGGCCTTCTCGCTCCTTTGTCGGGTTTCATTTTCCACGTTCTCAGGGGAATCACCCCTTTTTGCTAAAGTCCAGGCGTCCTAAAGCCGGACCCCACTCGGCCACAAGGAATAGACTGGCAGCCCCACCAGCAAATACCAGTCCTCAGACACAGAGCTGGGTGGGAGGGCAGGGCCGAGGCTGTGGGTGGTCTCTGCTTTTTCCCATCACACACTCACCTACACACACACACACATATACTCACACATACACACACACTTTCACACACTCTCTCACACATACACATACACATACACACACACTCACACACACACTTTCACACACTCATATACACACACTCTCTCTCACAAATACACACATTCACACACTCACTCACACACAAATACACACACACACACTCATATTTACACTCACATACTTACACACACATATATTCACTCACACACACTCATACACACACACACTCATATTCACACACACTCTCTCACACACTCACATACACACTCAGATACTCATATACACTCATGTATACACTCATACACACTCTCACACACACTCAGACACACTCATGTACACACACACACTCACACACACACTCATACACTCTCACACACACTCACATACTTACACTGTCACACATTCACACACACACACTCACACACTCACATACTTACACTCTCATACATTCACACACACACACACACACTCACACACACTCATTCCCCTCCCTCTTCCCCCCTGCCCTTAGAATAAACAAAACTCTCTCATTCCGGGGCCTGGAAGGTTCCATAATGAGCTGAGCCTCTTAGCAGTGCATGTTCATAAAACTCAGCGCCCGGGCTGCACGGAGGCCATAAAACACGCAGGTCCCGGCAATAACGTGTTCAGTGGCCTCGCTTGATAAAGTGGAAATGTTTGCATGTTTCAAATTATGAGCAATTTGGAGGAGGAAGCCGGCGCTCGGGTTATGACGCTTGACACGGGAAAGGCCTGAGAGGAGCCGGCCCTCCCGGCCGCCGTGTGCCCGCAGGAGAGGGGCCTGCGCACCAGGACGGGGACCCGGGGAGAGGTGGCCGTCGGCGTGGCCCTCCCTCTGCACACCTGCGGGCTTTTTGTTCCGGAAGGTGTGCCCCCCAGAACAGGGAGGCCCTGCCCGGCTCAGCACCCCCCCTCCTCTCCAGCCGCGTGCACTCCGGGGTGCCCGTGCGCCCGGCCGATTTCCAGCAGCTCCGAGCGCGTCATCAAACATGGAGGATTGCAGGTTAGGCCCGAGCCTCTGCCAGCGGCAGATCCGTGTGTGGTTTTCCATCGGCTGATCTGAATCGCTCTCCTGTGGTTTATTTTACCTGGGACTTGGGGTGATGTTTCGCGTGAAGAAGTGGATTTCTCAGAGTTCCCTCTGGTCCAGCTGCACCCTCCCTCCCCCCTCCCCCGGCCTCCTTTCTGCTCCTCAGACTCCCCAAGTTTGTGCCCCTTCAGGGCCTCCACTGACAGGTCACTGCTCTCTAGTAGGGTTCGCCCTTGCCCATCTGCTGGCAGCTGAGGCCTGACCTTCTTGGGGAGGCCTCTCCTGATCCCCCAGACCTCTGCACGGGTCCTTCCCTGTCGCCTCGGTTTCTCTCTTTCTGGCGCTTATTCAATCATTTCATGATCGGGGGGCTTATTTGTTGGCTCGCTGGCTCACTATCCATCTTCCCCACAGCATGTCAGTTCCACAGAGGCAGGCGCTTTGTCTCCCTGGTTCACCCCTGCGTGGCACATAGTAAGTGCCCCATAAATGTTTCCTGGGTGGGTGGGTGGATGGATGGATAAGTGGAGGGTAGATTGGTTGATGAATAAATGGGTATATAGATGAGTGAATGAGTGGATGGATGGATGGATGGATGGATAGATAGATGGGCAGGTGAATGGATGAGTAGGTGGGTAGATGGATTGATGAATAAATGAGTGAATAAGTGGATGGATGAATGGATGGATAGATGGATGAATGGGTGGGTGGGTAGATAGATGGATAGATGGATGGATGGAAGAATGAAAGAGTAGTTGGATTGATAGATGGACGAGTGGATAGGTAGATGGATTGATGAATAAATGAGTGAATAAGTAGATGTATGGATGGATACATGGATGGATGGATGGATGGATGGATGAAAGAGTAGGTGGCTGTTAGATGGATGAGTGAGTGGCTGAATGGATTGATTAATAAATGGATGGATGAATGAGTAGTTGGATGGATGGATGAATGGATTTATGGATGGGTAAATGAATGGATGGATGAGGAACAAATGGATGGATAGATGGATGGATGGGTGGATGGGTGGTGGATGGATGGATGGACGGATGAGTGGATGGATGGATGGATGGATGGGTGGATGGATGGATGGATGGGTGGATGGATGGATGGATGGATGGGTGGGTGGATGGATGGATGGATGGATGGGTGGGTGGGTGGATGGATGGGTAGATGGATGGATGGATGGGTGGATGGGTGGGTGGATGGGTGGATGGATGGGTGGATGGATGACCTATCAGGATTCTGTAAATTCCAAGGCTTTAGGGTTCCACGTCCTCGGAGGGTAAGACATTAGGGTGAGGCACAGTGTGGGAAATGGGATGCAGTGCTCTGACACCATTGGCAGCTCCTGGGACAACAGGAAAGCCTGTGAGCTCCCAGGGCCACTTGGAGAAGAGGCAGAAAGCGACTCCCCTCCGCCCTTTCACACTGCACGCCCTTCTTCAGTTCTATGCCCCCCAAGACGCAGGGTGGGAGATACGATTTCTATACCTTTAAAAGAAATCCCATAATTGCACCCACGCTGGATCCTCCACCCCCAGCAGCACCCAGACGCAGCGAACAAAGGCCGGCCTGTTCGTGGCCAGACAGCCGAGCCAGGCCCAGCCGCGCGGTCTGCGAGCCGCACCGGCGGGCGGAACTCTCCGGCTGATAAGCGCGCGGCGCGTCCTGCTGAGAGGCAGCATGCAAATCGGGGTGAAGAGACCTGCCCACGGCGCGTCCCGTCCCTGCCCCTCCAGCCGGGCGTCCCGTCCTCCTCGGGGTCTCCGCTTACCCAGGTCTCCTTCCCGCCGGCCCTGCCGGTGGTATCCACGCCGCCCCTCTCCCCCTGGGTATCATCTGACAGCGGCTCGGCCAGCGAAAACCGCAGATGCTCCGTCCCAGAGCGGGGGCAGAGGGGTGGAGGGGGGCAGAGGGCGGAGCATCTACCCTGTTTCCCCGAAAATAAGGCAGTGTCTTCTATTAGCGTTTGCTCCCAAAGAGGCGCCAGGTCTTATGTTCAGGGGATGTCTTATTTCTCCATGAAGAAGAAGATGGGACACATTTATTATTGAACAAAAAAAAGAAAATGGATGACCTGCCTACTGTATGGTAGTCGTTGTCATCACAAACCAGCTCCCTGAAGGGCCGCAGCGCAGCTGGAGCTGTTCAGGCCGTGCGAGGTCTCTTTAAATCAGGAGTCAGCCTCAGCCCTAGCCAGTTTGGCTCGGTGGATAGAGCATCGGCCTGCGGACTGAAGGGTCCCAGGTTCGATTCCGGTAAAGGGCACAGGCCTGGGTTTCAGGCTCAATCCCAGTGGGGGGTATGCAGGAGGCAGTCAATCGATGATTCTCTCTCATCATTGATGTTTCTATCTCTCTCTCCCTCTTCCTTCCTCTCTGAAATCAATACAAATATTTTTAAAAATTAAATACATAAATCAGGAGTTAGACGCATGATGGTAGCTTCGGGGGGCCTTCTATTCCGGGGAGGCCTGATGTTCGGGGGAGGCCTTATATGACAGCGAGAGGCAAAACTGGAAGTGGGTCTTATTTTGGGGGATGTCTGACTTTCTGAGAAGCAGGGCAGAAAGCACAGGCCAGGATGGGGTTGTAAACGAGGGCGCCCTTCTCCTGGACCTCACACCGGTCGCTACAGCTTTGACCCCAGGGCTGCTGGCTGCCCTGCGTCCCGCCCAGCCAAGCCTCAGAGGCAGCCGAGGTTCCCCGGGGCCACGGGGCACGTGCCCAGGTGAGGCCCTGCGGCTCCCTTCGAGGGGCCCTGGGCGGGGAGCACAGCCTGAGCGGCATCTCCCGGGGTTGTGCCTCCCAGCTGTCCCTGGGGCACCTGTGGCAGGGACCGGGTGCTGGGGGCCTTGCCAGGTCTCCTCCTCCCACCCCCAGTCGCTGCCCCAGGAGGGAGGAGGGGCGCTGGGCACCCGGCTGCGTGTCCACTGTCAGCGCCACAAAGGGGGTGAGGGTCCCGGGGCGGCTGCACAAAGAGCGCGCCGTGGGGCGATTAGTGAGCCAGGTCTGAGGGGCGGGCGTGAAATTTGTCCTGCGGGGAGCAGCACGGTCCTCCTCCTCCACGGGTGACAGAGGCTGGCGCGGGAGGGCGGGCCCGGCCTGGCATGCTCTAGGAGGCACCGGCCTGGCTCCCTCTGCCCCCGCCGTTCGGGGTTCAGACCCGCGTCTCCTCTGCTCCCGGGTCTCGGGAAACAGGGGGGTGGGGAAGATGCGTTTTGTGGGGAAGGGGGACGGGGAGGTGCTCTGAGCTGGGAGGTGGGAGGTGGTTTCTCAGGGGGAAACAGATGGGAGACGGCAGTTTCAGTCAGCACCAGAGAGAAGGCCTTCGAGGGCTGCTTGGAGATCTGTTCTGCAGGAGGGCGGCGGGGGATGGAGGGGGGCATGGAACTGGGGGAAAGAGGGGGGGCTGCCCAGCCAGGCCCCTCAGCTTAGAGCCCAGCCAGGCCTGCCTGGACAATGGGCAGGGGCCTCTGGGGGTGGGGTGGGGGGAAGGAGGGGGAGAGAAGGGACGTGGGCGCTGTTAGACTCACTCCATCCTCTCTGATTCCTTTCGGAGGAACTGCC
This sequence comes from Lasiurus borealis, assembly GCA_004026805.1. Taxonomy (NCBI): domain Eukaryota; kingdom Metazoa; phylum Chordata; class Mammalia; order Chiroptera; family Vespertilionidae; genus Lasiurus; species Lasiurus borealis. The sequence continues at coordinate 6,935 of PVJN01057814.1, read as the reverse complement.
TTTACAGACTCACACGTGTTCACTTTAGAAAAACAATTTTCGGGCTGAAACCCGTGTGGCTCAGTGGATAGAGCATCGGTCTGTGGACCAAAGGGTCCCAGGTTCAATTCCGGTCAAGGGCATGTATCCTGGTTTCGGGGACATCCCCAGTGGGGGGCGTGCAGGAGGCAGCTGATGGATGTCTCTCTCTCATCGATGTTCCTAACTCTCTATCCCTCTCCCTTCCTCTCTGTGAAAAATCAATAAAATATATTTTAAAAAAAGAAAAGAAAAGAAAAACAGTTTTCTGGGGGACGAGGGGGGCGGACATAGGCGTGGCCTTGGTACACCCCCCATATGATTTCTCCCCTCCTGACCCCACAAACCACGGAGCCACACCGGTCAGAGCCTCTGAGCCGGGCCAGGCAGGAGGCGGGCTTGGATGGGACAGGACACCAGGGACCTGGATGCTGGGGTCACAGGACCCCGGCTCCCCTGTCCCCTCCCCACCCAGGGAAGATGAAGGGGCTGTGACCCAGGCTGCTTTCGGGGCGTCAGGCCCTCGACCCAACAGGTCCGTCCCGAGTGCCAGCTGCCAGGTCTCTCCATGCCTCTGGGGGATGCTGGGAAGCAGAACTGAGTGGGTGGGTCCCCTCCTATCCGTTCCTGGAGGCGTTAGTTCTGCTAAAAAGATGTCACCCTGGCCTTGCAGGCATTCCAGGGGAAGGTGCAGGCTTCCCATCGCTTTGAACCGTGGTTCTCAACCTTCCTAAGGCCACGACCCTTAATATAGTTCCCCATGTGGTAGTGACCCCCAACCATAAAATTATTTTTGTTGCTACTTCTAACAGTCATTTTGCTACTGTTGTGAATCGTGATGTAAATATCTGTGTTTTCTGATCGTCTTAGGCGACTCCTGTGATGGGGTTGATGGACCCCCAAAGGGGTTGCGACCCACAGGTTGAGAACCACTGGCTTTGAAGGAAGCAAAGAGCCGTGGGCTCGGTCCATGTCAGCGCCAGAGGGTGTGGGGGTCCCGGGCGTGGAAGCCAGGCCCCCATGCGGGCAGGTGCCAGGTGGGCAGCCTGGAAGCGGGCTGGCTGGCACCCGCCACCTGAGCGGGGGCTGCGGATGATGATGGTCGCCCCCCACCCCCCAGCAAGACACTTGCACCCCTCCCGTGGCGGCCAGAGGCCGGGTATTGACACCGCCTCTGTGCCCGCAGGCACTTCAAAGGCAGAGATTAGGAGTGAGTCTGCACATCGTCCCGGAGGGAGCGCCTGTCCAAACGTGGATGTTATCGACGAGGTGGAAGCGGGAGGAGCGGGTGATTCAGTGCATAAAAGCCGGACGGCCTTTTCGGGGCTCCCCAGTGTTCCCGCTTCCTCAGGAACAGTCTCCGGGGTCGGGGAGCCCCCACCCCGCCCCCCGTGATCCACACAGGATCAGCCAGGAGCCTCCTTCCGGCAGCGCAGATGCTCCGAGTCTCCGGCTCCCGGCTCATCCTCCGAGTTCCTCCCTGCACACTCTCTGTTCCTTCCGAGTTCTCTGGGAACGGCCAGCGCCACCGCCTCTGTCCCCTCTGGCCGGGCCCGGCGCCCACAAACGCTGTTCACCGCCGGGGCAACCCTGAGGAAGAGCCGAGGTGTGTGCCCCGAACCCCATCTCCGTATCTCGTATCTCAAGGTACCACTGTATTAGAGAACTTTCAAAAAATAAAGAAAATCCAACTCCAGAGGCAGGAGGAGGGAGGTCCCCACTTTCAAAGGGGACGAACACATCCATTGGAGAAAGAGAAACCGCACGCAGAGCCGTGGGGAGAGAGGCATGGCCGGAACGAACCCCAGCTGGGTCCAATGGATTAAAACGAAACACATCTCCAGTCGGGGCTTCTTTCCCCGAGGACCTGGGAAAAGTCGTGCCCACGGCTCGGCCCTCGGCTGCCTCCCTCCGCCCTGCCTGCCGGCGAGCCGAGCCAAGTTTTATTAAAAAATTATTGGCCTCGTAACTTTTTGTGTGTGTGGTTAACTTTCTTTATTTTTATTTTATTTTTATTTTATGGTTGAAAGTATTACCTGTAGCAGTGGTACCTCGATCTCCTTTTCTTCCCCCAACAGAACTTCCATCCGCCTCCCCCCCCCCCCCCCCCCCCCCCCCCCCCCCCGTCACATGCCCTCCACCCCCTCCCCCAGTATCTTGTGTCCACTGGTTGTGCCTCTCTGTGTGCATACAAGTCCTCTGGTTGGTCTCTCCCCCGCTCCCTCCCCAGCCCTCCCAGCCTCCCCGCTGTCATGTGACAGTCTGTTCGGGGCTTTGTGACCTCTGTGTCTTGTTCATCAGATTATAACGTTCTTTATGTTCCATATGAGGGAGATCGTGTGGCATTTTTCGTTCATGGCCTGGCTTATCCTAACTTTTATTATTATTATTATTATTATTATTATTATTACTATTGTTATTTGGCTTTGAAGAGCCCCGTCTGGAACCAATCACCTGATGGGACGGTGGCTGCACGAAGGCCTGGGACATTTGCACCTGCCTCTTTGCAGGGGTCAAGGACAGGTCTGACCTCCTCCCCCCACCCACAAACCCCCCAACTTCCAGTCTCAGGCAAAGATCTCAGCAGAGGCGGAAGCAGGTCTCTCTGCAGGACTCCATCCCTCACTCGGCCGATGCTCTGTCTCTGAGGGCACTGCTACCTCCTCCCGGGGTGTCGGCAAGAACCCCGCCCCCCTCCGCTTTTCCCCGGTGGTTACCAAATTCTCAGGCCATTCCAGGGACTTTGCAAAAGTGACAAATACGATCACAGCCCCGGCCCAAGCGTGTGAGCCCACTCCCCACTTCCCCTCCCCACCCACCCAAACCTTGGGACAGGTTCTACTTCCTGGACGAGGCAGAGAGAGCCCCTGCTCCCAGAGCCAGCCTGGTGCAGGGTTCGGCTTATACACACCGTCGCCACCTCCTGAAACGTGTACAGCGGTACCTCGAGATACGAGTGCCCTAACATACGAGATTTTTGAGATACGAGTCATGGAGCGAGCGATTTTTGCTTTGAAATACGAGCAACCGTTGAGATAGGAGTCATCGCGCGGATCGGCCGGCTGCACACGACCCACCCGTTTACCGCGACTCGAGCGTCTCATAGTTTCCCACGCCTCGAGGTGACGGAACGGATTAAACTCGTATCTCGAGGTACCACTGTATGCCAATCTCCCCCTCCCCCAGGGACACGGACCATCTATACGAGAGGAAGCGGAGCCGGGGACCGCCCTGGTGTGGTCCCTGGGGGCGCTGTGTTCTCCCCACGGCATTTCACGTGTGTGTGTGTGTGTGTGTGTGTGTGTATGTGACCCTCAGGGGGTTCCCTGGATTGGCATGGCCAGGGCACCCCGATCCCGTGGTCCACCCCGTCCTTGGGCCTCCCAGCTGATCTCACATTTTATGATGCTAATGGCGGGGGGTGGTTTTCAGTTCTCCTGTCAGCTGGCTGGGGGCGGGGTGGGGGGGAGAGGGTTGAAGGGTAGATTTAATGGGAGCTGACAGCTGACGGGTCGGCCGCATTGAAAGAGGATTTGATCTGCGTTGTGGATGCGAGAGGCTTGGGCCGCGCCGTCCCGTTATTCAGCCTCGCGGCGGCCATAACCCTCTCCCGTGTACACCCCAGTACACGGGCATAAAAGGCATGACTTCTGGATGACTTCCTCCGTATACGGGTCCCGGGCCGCTGGGAGAGCGTGTCAAAGCAGATTAGCGGCCTGATCCTGCCGCGGAATTGGGCGCTGGGGGGAGGGGGCGGGCTCGGTAAGAGTCTGCCCAACACACGCACACGTCCCCGTGGACAAAGAGGGTAGAGAAGAGCGGGTGGAGACCGTGCCCCTGGGGGTGGGGGGAGGCCGGCCCTGAGAAAGGCCGGGTGCCGACACCCCTACTCAGGCGCTCCCGGAGGGAGCCTCAGGGGCAGGCCTGAGACACCGGGGAGCTGGGTGCGAGGGGGTGTGTAGGGGCGGTGGAGGGAGAGGGGGTGGAGTTGGAGCCACAGGGAGGAGGCCGCTGCCTGGGAGACTGGCACCCAGCGTCACCCACAGAGGCAGGCGGCTAAGGCGTTAGGGTGGGTGTGGGCTCAGCTCAGTCAAACTGAAATCCGCCCGTGAGCCCGCACCTGGGCCGAGACACAGGCGTGTTCGCCGCGGGGGCTGCTGTCTGCTACGTTCCTTACATGAACCCAACGCTTGCTCGGTGCTCAGCCCCGCCTCAGCCCTTTACACCTTCCCCAGGCCCTTATGTAGAGATATTATTATTACAGTGGTACCTCGAGATACGAGTTTAATTCGTTCCGTAACCTTGAGGCGTGGGAAACTATGAGATGCTCGAGTCGAGGTAAAATGGTGGATCGTGTGCAGCGGCCGATCCTCGCGATGACTCCTATCTCAACTGTTGCTCGTATTTCAAAGCAAAAAGCGCTCGCTCGACGGCTCGTATCTCAAAAATCTCGTATGTTAGGGCACTCGTATCTCGAGGTACCACTGTATTATTATTAATTATTATTATTATTATTAAGTAGAGATATTATTATTATTGTTATTATTATTATTATCATCATCATCCTATTTTACATATGCGCAAGCTGAGGCACAGGCTAGCTGTGTGACCAACTCAGAGTCAGAACCAGTCGTCAGGGGAACCAAGAGTGAACCTCAGACTGTCAGACCCACAGCATCCCCACACCCTCCACCACTGCTTTTGTGTGTTCCCGTGTGTGTATGTGTGTGTGTGTGTGTGTGCATGCGTGTGCATGGGGCGCGCACACATGTGTGAAAATCCTGGGCAATGATGTCCCCACGGAATTCATCTGGTGCACCCTCCTCGGCCGAGCGCCCAGCCAACCCAGGAAGCCAGTGTCCGCCTCCCCGGCACTCCGACTGCTTCCCCCCATCCCCCCGGACTGTGAGGAAGCGGGAGCACCCTCACACCCAGCCCAGCCCCGGCCCATGGGGGCGCTGGGGCCTCTCGCCTGCCCTCCCAACCTCAGAGTCCCGCCCCCCGGCCCCCCTTTCTCCCCTGCCCTCCCGAGGGGCCCAGCTCCGGCCGTGCCACACGGCTCCGAGAGGGGCTCCTTTAAGGTGGGGACAGCAGACACCGTGGCCCCACGTCCCCCCGGGCCGGGGGTTCAGCCTGGCGTTCTGGCAGAGGAGACGTGGCCGCAGAGCGTGTGCGGGTGTGCCAGTGGCGGTGAGGATGAAGTAATAGTAATAATAAAACAGACAAAGAAGCCCTCCTTCCGCAGAATGTTTAGGTGAAGGTCCTCGGGGGCGGGGGGGGGAGGGTCCTCTCTCGGTTTCTGTAGCGGCGGCACCATCTCCTCTCTGCGCGGAATTGCAAGGCCGAGACAGCGTCTTCGCTTCCAACCCGGGCTCGTTCTGAGGAAGCAAATCCAATATACTCCCTCACCATGGAGGCTCTGCCAAGAAGCAGGAAAGACACCTCTAATTTGAGAGTATTTCCCAGGAGACTTGAGCGTGTGTGTGTGTGTGTGTGTGTGTGTGTGTGTGTGTGTTTAATGGGAAAAGCTGGAATTCAGAAAGATACTTCCCCGGTGACAAACACGAGAGCGGAAATCTGCCGAGGCCGCGGGCAGGGAGAGCTGGGGTGATGGGGTGGAGGGTGGAATCTGTGAATTAAGCAGTGAGCTCCCGGCAGGCGCCCAGAAATCAATGCGGAGGGGAAAACAAGTGGAGACGATGAGAGAAGACGAAGATAAAGGCAAAGAGGAAGAAGGGATGGAGGATGGGAGGGAAGGAGGGGAGAGGGAGGGGAGAGAGAGGAACAGAGAGAGAGAGAGAGAGAGAGAGAGAGAGAGACAGAGAGAGAGAGGAAGTTAATGCTGCCACCAGAGATAAAATACTCACAGAAGAGACATTTGAGCTGATGACAATAGAGCTGATGGAGGAGGAAAATATACAGTGGTACCTTGAGATACGAGTTTAATTCCTTCTGTAACCTTGAGGCATGGGAAACTATGAGACGCTTGAGTAGAGGTTAAACTGGTGGGTCATGTACAGCCGGCCAATCCAAGCGATGACTCCTATCTCAAATGTTGCTCGTATTTCAAAGCAAAAATCGCTCGCTCGACGGCTCGTATCTCAAAAATCTCGAATGTTAGGGCACTCGTATCTTGAGGTACCACTGTAATTACAGAGACGATGGCAAGTCCTCTGGAGCCGAAGGAAGACTTGTGCCTCCAGGATCTCAAGGCAGACACCGTCCTGGGGGCCGTGTACCTGTTTTGGTCAATAAAGTTTTATTTAAATGCAGCCCCGCCTGTGGGTGGACACATTCCCGGTGGCTGGCTGCCTTCCAGCTCTGGAGCAGAGCTGCCTGGCTGGGACGGGCACCCTCAGGCCCAGGACACCCGCTGGCTCTTTAAGAAAAGGTTGCCGGCCAGTGAGAGCGCCTCGAGGCATACAGGGGTCAAGGGTTTGAATTGTAAACGTAAACATTTTAAATCCCACAAGAATGTGGTTCTGGGGAAGGGGGTGGGGGGATCCCAAACTCCCTCAAAAAGGGAGGACAGTCCGTTTGGCCACACCTCTCCGTAAACCCTAAAACCAAACGCATCCGGATCTAAAGCAGTGGTTCTCCACCTTCCTAAGGCCGAGACCCTGGCACACAGGTCCTCATGGGGTGGTGACCCCCAACTATGAAATGTTCTAAATATCTGCATTTTCGGATGGTCTTAGGCGACCCCTGTGAAAGGGTCGTTCGACCCCCAAAGAGGTCGCGACCCACAGGTTGAGAAACGATGATCTAAAGGGATGCCTAGAGGAGAGAGATGGGAGCAAAGGATCTTGGATGCCGACAAACGTCCTTCTTGTACTTGAGGGGGTCGCCTGTGAAAGGATGCAGGACACGTGCCCCGGGTGTGACTTTCTTGGGGGGACATGGGGGGTGGGCGGGGG